>VZRX01014988.1:299017-311380 GCA_013398075.1 Notiomystis cincta
TTTTTTCACGGATGTTGGAAGGAATGTGTATCTGCTTAAAGCCGAGAACAGCTGGGCATGTTTCCCCACTGGAACCTGATAATGTTGTCTTAGGTTTCAAATGGACCAGAAATATCCACAACTAGTGCTAAGTCCTGGAAGAGAGACTTCAATATATTGAAATTGATAGCTTACTGTAGATCATCCCGGAATCTGGAAGATGAAATTGTACTATCAGTAAACATTAATCTCAACCAGGACTGTGAAGTCACGTGAGGTATGATATTCAGAGATGCCCCAGAAATTCAAAGTATGGATATGATTGAAGTTGTGATGTCCCAAAAATATTCTTGTTAGGGCAGTCATTGGAACAGATCCAGGAGAACGCTGTAAATGTAGGTATGGATCTGTGTACTGCGGTCGTTCAAATGCCTCAGTCTAGTTACAAAGTATTCCAGCACTCAGACAAGAACTTTTGGGAAGTACCAACAGCAGGCTGTGTCACAGTGGAAGGTGAGGTAGGAGCTCAGTGTGACAGAAACTGAGGTGAAATGCATCAAAGAGATGAGGGAATTTATGTTGCTTGGAAACACAGCTGAGACTGTGCAGACTAATACCTGGTAGCAAAGATGAAGCAGTTTTTGCTTGGACCAGTACTGCAACACATTTCCTACATAAACCACTATAGTTCAAATGATATATTTAAAATGTTAGAATTCCATGCTTAATATGCTAACTAGAAATAAGAAAAGAGCATTTAAAAGTTTGGAATTGCTAGGCTGGAACAAGAATGATCGCTTATTAAGCATATTAATTTTTCTTCATGAGTGATGAATCTTGAAAACCACAGTGATTTGTCAAAATAATTAAATTCCATTTGCTTTTCAGATATAAATGCCTACACAGCTTGCCAAAGTAATCCTTGCTTACTACTCAGAAGACTAAACTTTCATAAATGTACTTTCGAAACCACATTTTTTCTTTTTCATTTATGAACTAAGAAAAAAATTCATTATTTTATTCATTCTGATTATAATCTTCAATGTTGTTCAAGCTTTCAAGCTAATCCTGCTAAAAGAATTTATTTTTCAGAATCAGGTTCACATGTAGCACAGGGATAAGAAAGACCCATTTCCTCAATTGTTAACAGAGCTAATTTCAGTCTGATTTACTTTCATCTGTTTTAGCAACAATTCAGGCTACTGGATCCCATGACTACAAAGTTTAGAAGTCCTGATGTTTTCAGGTGACAACAGTGTCAGTCTTATTTTGTAATTCCAGAATATCTGTGGAATATAGAGATGTAGTAGACATCTACATATACTTTTTCTTACACTTCTTATTTCCTTTATTGGCAGTAACAAATCAAAAAGAGTGTTTTTACCACCCTTTGCAAAACCTCTGTGATTTCTACCGTGCTTCTTCAGTACAGACCAAGAGCTGCAGTACATTACCAATTCAGTATTGTAACAGTCCTAGACACAAAACCTCCCAAAAAAACTCAAAGCACAGTAACAAAAGTCCAGAAAGTACTTAATTGTAGTGACACAGAGGTAGACTACACTTACCCCACAGAACAAAGCACTATCTTGTCTCAGTCCTTGTAAAGGCTCTGAGTGCAGCTGGCCACACACCCTCCTGGACAGTGCAGGTGTGTAACCTTGGGCTTGGGCAGAGCTGGGAGAAGCTCTCTTGCTTACTGAACAAGAGAGAAAGAAGTTAATCTGGATGTCTTTCCCAGTTAACCTCTGCTCCTCACTCAGTTTTGTTTTTACATATTTCTGCACAGGTGAGAACATATTTTTGAACAGAAACATTTGGCCATTTGAAGGATGTTTTTTTCTTATTCTTTCAAATCTAATCCCTGTCCCCAAATCCTAACCCAAATATACTTTGATTGATAAAAAGGCTCAACTTGGTACTGACAATTATAAGCACCAATAAATTTCAAATTTATAAGAATCCAACATGTTTTAATGTGTTATTTTATTTACTTTTTCTTTATTCTTTCAAATCAAGCACTTAGATCAAGTTTCCCTCTGCAATCAATATGCCTGTAAATTGTCATTTTGTTTTAAAATGAAGCTGATACTCACAGGAAATCAGTTGCCTCCAGGAAGTGGACCTTCAAAGAAAAAATAAAAGAATATTTCAATATTTTGAGGAATGTTTATGCTGCCTGAAGAGCTCTTACTGAGAGTTAAAGCTAGGATAGGCTGCATTAGATGATTACAGCACTGGATATTGATAGAATTTGGCAAACACATACAATATATTTTGGAATAAACCACTACAGCAGCAAACACACTTATTTAAAAATACTTCAAAAATCTCAGCTGTTAATCTGGTTTGCCAAAATTCAGGTCTTTTATTTCCTTCTCTTTTTCCTACCCCCTGCTTATCTTAACCCTGCTGATCTTACCCCTTTTTGTTTATAAGTTCTACAAGGTCAAGGCTGTCTCTCATTAAAGCTGTACCTTTTATTGCATTGCCTTCAACCACCATGCTGGAAAATGCTCTCTATGCCAAGTAATGTAAATGGGTTTGTAAGTCTACTCTTTATGATTCAAGTCCTTTGGGAAAAGGATCTACATCCATTCCAGCAGGACACAATGGCAGGAGAGAGAGCACTGTGACTCATTGTCCCCTGCACCTCAACAACATGCGCCTTCCATCCATGGAAGGGGGTTATGACCTGCTCTGAATCCCTGACTCGGTGGTACAAGGCTTCCTTGGACATCCTTGGAGAACCATAGTGGGCTGAGCCTACTCAGTCACTTTCCTGCTGCAGGCAGCACTGGAATCCCTCTGCACATTCTCCTGTCAGTGTTTGGGAGCAGCACGAGGGGGGCTGCTCTGTGAGCAGAGGCAAACCCAAAGCTGAGGACAACACCAAGATAGGGAAGGCAGCAGCCCTGATGGAATGAACCAAGTACCTGAAAAAGGAAAGCAGATCAGGTCTGGTGACTGTAGCCGTGGTTGGATACAGCCCAGTAATTAGCAGTCTGGTCTGTAGTGCCCAGACAGGTCAGGGACCAGGTCAGAAAGCCAAGTGTGTGGACTGGAGTCCGAATCAGGGAGGAATGAACAACCATACTTGCAGCATGGCTTAGGCACAGAACCAGGATGGCAGCCTGAGCTCATGTCCTGGTCCAGAGAACAAGGGGAAGGCTCCCCAAGGCAGCTTCTCAAGTGTCTCCTCAAAGCCCTTAATGTATCCCAGTTGGTCCTGAGTCCAGGCAGCCAGATTCCTAGGATGGGGGAGGATTCATGCTGGTAATTCCCAGCTGTCCTGGAAATTAACTAATTTAGTCTATTTTGGAGTATGAACCCTATTTACCTTAACCTGAGGATTAGGAAACTGAACTGACTTGGCAGAGTTGTATTCCATATGTATGCATTTCCTACAGGACATCCTAAACATTACTTCAGTATCCTCTGCCACAGCAGTAAGGAATCAGTTATCACCTCTTGGAGATTTGAATTTATGTTTTAACATATTCAATTGTTTTTTGTTTATATATCTTCAATAATATGAACTGGGAGCCTCCTAAGTATTTTTCATAAACAATAGATTAATCTTGACAAGTCCCTAGTGAGATTTTCTTAAATTTATAGCAGAATAAAATCAAAATATGGAGCCAGGAGACTGCTGCCTCTACCAATTTATCAGCTTCCTAAAGTCTGAAATTACAAGTAATTTTCAAACAACTTCAAGTTTTTTTTCAAATTTCACTTAGGCAGACTTAAGACAATGGTATTGCTAAAAATTTGATAGTATGGAGAGTGTTTATGAGAGATCTATATAATTAATTTACATAGATTAATGTATGTGTCTTTCATTAAAAAGTAGTATTTACTATCCAGCAAGTGGGTATATATATTTATATGTATACCAGCAGAAAATTAAAACCATATATACCAGCTTTTAGAAGCATATTTATATGTACACATTTAATATTGTTATTTTAATGTTATATTGAATGTTATTAAAGCATAATGCATGGTTTTAATATTCATTTCATATGTATTTTAAGATTTTATTGAGTTTAATATTCTAAACACAGCAAACAGTTTATGTCAAATACCTCATTATCCATTTGTAAAAACAAGCATCTTATAAATGCAGTAATTGCATAAGAAGATGTGAAATACAAGTTTGAAAACTAGCTATAAAGGGAATGGTTTGCAATACATTACCTAAAATATGCCTAGGAAAAGCATTTTTTTTCTACCTCTTTCAATTGGTGAGAATCTACTGATTTTCTTATAAGATCATTCACAATTTACAAAAGAAAGAATCATATTCTTTGAGCAACAGCAAACGTGCTGTACACACGTCACAAAAATCACAGGCAGAAATGTTGGTTGGATGAGATGTTCAGAGGTCCTCTAGTCCATTTTGCTACTGGATACCATTTGGTTGCCAAGCCATTAATTATGACATTTTGAGCCTGGCAGCCCAGCTAATTCTCAGCCTATCCAACAGTTGATTCATCCAGTTTGTGTGTCTTCAGGTTCCCAGTGAGTTCCCTGCAGGAGAGGATGTCAAAAGTCTTACTAAAGGAAGGTATATTAGATCCAACAAAAAAACCCAGCAAAGAATAGTAAAAAGTACCTCAGTTGCCCAGTGCATACAGTCATACTTTATTGTATTGCTCTCATAGGTGTCAAACCATTCCTTCCTTTTTGTAAATGATAAAGCCAGTGACTAAACTGAAACAAATGCATGTGCAAATTTCAACACAAACCAACTGTACACAGCAGAGAAATCAGGTAACGCTGTCACATCTTTGGGATAATAACCTGAAAAGACAACAAAAAAAACCAGTCTCATATAAAATATGCAGAACACTATTGGCTAGGTTAGTGAAAACCACATTTTTTTTCTTTTTCTGTAATGAAGGAGCAGATTTCAGAGCAAGTTCTAAAAGTCTACAACACTGGACTGAGGAGAAGAGCCTTCTGTTCTTCTGACCACCAAGTCACCATCCTCATACGAAACGAATCTAGGAATGTATCTTGTTTATTGTAGACAAGCTGTCAAGCTAAAGCTTGATGAGAGGTATCTGAAAAATATTCTGTTTCTTGCCTATAAATATAGAACAAGATCAACCACTTCATTAGCACAGTTACTTTCCATATGCCTCTTTCTTCCTATGTTCTATTGGTTCTGTGCAGAAATGGTATTATTTTGGATGCCAAGAACAGGTAGTATTTGTATTGTGCACATAGTTCTGCAGGCTAACTGATGGGCAGGTACACCATGAACAAAAGCTTTTAGAGTTCATGCCAGAGATTAATTTTGTTTGGCTAAAATAATCGTCCAGCCAACAGTAATACAGTGTGCCTATCAATAAAGATTGTTTAATTGGGTATTTATTTAAGTGAAATATGTTTGTTTAATCTGGCCATTTAATTCTTTTTTTTTTCAAAAATATTATGATTTAATAGAATAAGCAACTTCCTGATGGCACTAAGCCACAATTTCTCTTTGAGGATGTATATGCACATTACAAACATCTCTTAATTTTATATTTTAAAACTGCTAAAGGGAATTAGTACAGAGGTTGACCCTTAGACAGATGTTTTTGTAGATGTACACAAGGACATTTGCTAAATAGTACATGGTATACTATTCTCTCATAGAGGGCATTGCTTTCAAAAGTCTTCCTTTTATAAATTTCCAGTTTCTAGATTGTCACATATTTTTTTCCTTCAGAAAACTTAAAATTCAAATGAGTCAGAAAAATCTACTCTGGAAATACTTCTAAGAACCCAATTCTAAGGATGCAGATGAGACCTGAAGGCTTATTTATTAATTGGAAAATTATGCTACAACTTAAATGAAGAAGTTCACTTTTGATCATGTATACAAATATGTAATTTGAAAAAAGTGTGACCTTCACTGCTCTTTTACAAAATTCTCCAGGTTTCCCTAATGAACAAAGTGTACCAATTGACTTTTTATCAAAATAAGGAAGAATACACTAACCATCTGTCACTTTGCTGAACAGCTGCATGGAAGAAGTCTTTAATGAGGATCTCTTGCTTGGCCCTTTCTGCTTTGGAGTAAATCAGCTGAGAAAACTCAACATCACTGTAAGAGATTCAGTGTTTCCTTCCTTCCTGAGTTCTTTCCTTCCTTCTTTCTTCATGGCTTCCTTTTCCTTCCTTTCTTTTCTGATAATTTGCTTTCTAGTTAGTCACAAGCTTCTCTTCTAAGACGAAACTGTCATCAGCTTCAATTACACTACGATACAGACTTCTAAAGGCCTTGATCTAGAAACATTCCAAAGATTTTTCCTCATCAAACCCCAGTACAGCCAGCTCAGTAAGATGCAATCATGTGTGCAGCTATAACCCTGCAGCTGATTGCGTTGATTCTAACACTTCATCCTCATCATTTCAGATGTCTCCAGGCATGCCCAGGTGTATGGGAGGTGTGGGGGATTGTGTTGCCTTTTGGATAGACCTGTATGGTTATCTCCCTAGGGCCATGATACTTCCCAGAGGATTTCTGGTCTTGTGAAATGTAGCAATATTGATGACACATTTTTCCTTCATAAATTAAGGCATCAGAGTCTCAGAGAGGAACGATAAACTTTGCTTAGAGAAGTATCAGGATGCAAAGAAAACATAACAAAACTTAACAGAGAAGCCAAAAATTTAGATTTTACCAGATAAAGTAATACGCTCTTCAAATCTACAGGAGATCAACAGGAACTTCAAAAAACAAGCCAAAGAATATACCAAAATTTTTTTGAAGATAAAATCTTTCCACTATAAAAGAAGGAAATTTGATGTCTGTATGTTTGAGGATATAAATTGGTAATCATCTAGTGAACTGATCCTTGTTCTCAGATTACTGCACCAACCTGCTTTTGCTAGTCTCTGGGTGTGATGTCATTGCAAAGAGGAATATCACCTAAGCAACCCTATAATGCTAAAAAGCTTATAGCTGAACTGTGTAGAAGGAAACAGATGGGGCAGTATCTGGAAATTTTATTTGTCAGATATCGCCCATCTGTTTCTCTCCCTATCTGCATGTTTTGCAGTAATATCCATTTTTAGGAAGGCAAGTCAATCTAATTCTACGGAATTGGTTTAATCTTGTGGTTTATTATTATTTTTTAATTTTTATTTTTTACAATTCATTAATGGCTGGCAGGGAAACATAAAACCCACACTGATGATTCAGCCAAATAATTTTCATTTCCGTTCCATGAGAGGCAAAGTTATACTTCAGGGCAAAATTAGTAGATGCTAACTTTTCTTATTAATTGGATGTAACAATTGTGACAGTTTCTCACATACAACAAACCTCCTAAATAAATGAATGATAGAAAGGTTTTAAAATGCATTCTAAAACTGAAACAATTATGTGTCATTTCAGATTAAGTTCTAGTTTCTTTGTAATGAGTAGCTATTAAAGTCAGTAAGTCTTTTTTGGCAGCTATCTGATTCTCTGAAAATAGAGCTACAAAAGTCTTTGCATCAGGTATATTATTTATGGAGAGTACATAGAAACTTTGGTTGTAAAAATTAATTATGGGCTGAGAAATTCTATTTGTTTTCAGCTTCATATTCTTAGCTAAACATAAGCTGACATAATGCCACTGGCATTGCTCTTCTATTTTCACAGAATCAAAATTAAAACAAAAGCCACTTAAAATAGCAGCATAGGCATAAAGGAAGTTATTAGAAATCAAGACCAGAAGTAAGTGGCACTCCCAAATGGCCCACAGAACCTGGTATCAGGCAAGACCATAACTCCTCTCTGTTCCTTATGTGTAAGTACCAACACTGAGGTACTACCAGATGAGCATTTAGCTTTTATAAGAGTTAATGATAAATAATGACAGTTAGTGGGTTGTGTGTACTAATTAATCTGACTAATTACAGGGGTGGTGAGCAAGGCAAAATGGAGGGGTTGAAACAAAATGAGCTCTGTTCTGAAATGAGCACCATCCTGATGCCATGTGTAGCTCATCAAACTGTAACAACTCTGCTCTTGATTCTAGCCTCCTCAGCATGCAGTGACTGCTGTTGCTGTCATCCTCTCTTCACAGTCTCTCTTGCCAAATTATAGTTACACTCTCTTTATTACCTCGGCCCAGGCCTATCCTATCCTCCTCCTGTTCTTTTGATTATTTTTCCTTTCTTTCCCCCTTAATTTTACAGGATTGCTTTCTGACCTGCAGCTATCTGCATCAGCTTTTAAACTGACAATACTTAGTGACCCTGGCAACAGAGGGTTTCACAAGAATAGTTTTCTATCAGTGTTAGATTCGTTCTTTTCTTCATGTGTCCTTTGTCTACTTTGATCTTTAATTCTGGTCTCTACTTTGATATTGATTCCTAGTCACATATTTCATTTCTTTATCCCTTGTCTGTCTTTTAACTTGTCTTTTGCCAGCCCCTTCCCTAACACCTGCTTTGGCTGATCACAACCCCTGCACGAGGACATCCTGATTCCTCCTGACTTGGGTCCAAATCACACACTGTGTCTCACCTTGCCCCTAAAATGGGTTAATTCTTTGATTCTTGTGGTTCACATATTTCAACTCATCCTAAGGGCTGTATCTGAATCTTCTCTTTATCCTTTAAAGCTCGTTTTTAATGTTTATTTTCTTTATCCCTTGATTGCAGTCCACTTAAGAACACAGGACAGGGTCACGCAGGTTATCAAATCAATTCCTCCTGCCTTTTGCAGGCAAGTTTGTCATGGAATTACTTTCATAAATCTGCCAAGGTCTACTTTTAAATCGATTAGTTTTTCCCCTCTGCTCTCCTAACAGAAGGCTGTTTCCACACCTTATGATTAGAAACTATCTTCCATTTTCCAGCCTATACTGATCCATATCTTGCTCATGCTCTTTTCCTTTTATGACAATTCCATCCATTAACATCCCTGTTACGCTTAGAACTATCTGGCATCTTATTTTCCTAGGTTAAACAAATCAAACCCTTCTACTCTATGTGTCTCAGATAAGCTCTCCCTTCCCCAGAGGCTCTGCTCTGTTTAAGTCTGAATAAATTCTTCTTGAACATGCGTGATTGTAATTCCCTGTTATATCCTAGGCGGGATGCAACAGTATTAATTTTCATATCTTCACTGGAAATATTTTCCCTGATGCTGGGCTTTATGTATCCTAGGCTCTACTTGCTTATTTCATAGCTGCATCATTCTGGTGACTCAAAAATGCCTTGTGACTCACTGACTTCCACCCAGGAGTTTGGGGTTATATTCTTTATTGGTGGTTCTCATAAGAACCTGCTACTGATAGCCCTTACTGGCATGACCCAGGATCTTAGAGCATAGAGGATCTTCTAGTTTTTTATGCTTGAGTCACTGAGAATAAAAATTTTATAAACTCACAATGTATATTGGTATACATAAATGCAAAAAATTTCCAAAATTATACATTGGTCCTCACCACTTTATTTTATCAGCAGAATTAATTTAAAAGCCCCTCTCTTTAATGCAAAGTCATGAAAATATTAAGTCGTATTGGTTCCCAGATGAGTCCTTATCTGATTTTACTCACATCTGCCTCTCAGCCCAGCAGTTCCATCCTCAGTACAGACTACCATTAATGCCCCTTTAGCCACTGCTTTAGCTGAAAAGCTTCTTATCTAGCTTGTCACATCCCTGGGTACAGCTACAGGCTCTGCAGCCTCATCTCCTCATTCCTATGGGTCTGTCTGCCTGTGCTCAAGGCCGCTTCTGACCTGACACAGCCATGTAACCTTGTGTCAGGCGGTGGTGACACATTTGAAGTGGGAGGAACAGCTTGGAGAAACTTTGCTGGTTTCTCCCTGCATTTAAGGAGTGGATGCTGCATTTAAGTTCCAGCCCTTGCCCCAGTCCCAGCCTGCTTTCCATTGCAGCTACATCGCTGCATCACTCTGCACCTCATTGACCCTGATTTGGGACTGACCTCAGATCCATCTCCTGCCTATGAACTTGTCTGGAGATCTGTAACTTTCTTTGATCCTTGTTATCACCTGCTCCTTTTGCATTCAGACACTGCAGGAGGCCACTGCCCTGCCTGCCTCAGTTGTGTCACTTCATCTTCCAACTTGCTTCTCTTTCTGGAGCAGCTCCTTCTTGCTGTTTCTTGATACAGCTTGGCATTTTATGGTATTCAATTATTCCCTGTAGTTCAGATGGGAAAAATCATTGAATAAGTCAGCAGGTCTTCCTGGCATATCTTGCCTCTTGGTGTCCCCAAACTACTAAAAGTTTGTATCTCTGGTGCACAGTTAGTATTGGCTCTGACAGGTGATGAGGTACCTGCCACTGCCAGCAGCACTGCTAAACTGAAACTACGCCGAGTTCTCACAGCACATCCTCGCATGCAAGACTACCTCACAGGCTCAACAGCAGGATACACTGATTCAAATAAAAGCTCAGGTAAATAATCTGTTGTATTAAATATCAGTGTAATATTGATATTTGGAGAAGTAGGGACCCCTCCTATAACCAATCTGCTCTTCATGTCAAATTCATGGAGATCACAAGTCATGGAGATATTTGCAGATACCTCGGATCTGATGAGACCTTTACACAAAGCAGTAGGGGTTCCTGCCTTCAGGTCTCACTTTCAGTTTCTGCGATCTGCTTCTGGAGTATTACCTCAAACTTATCTGCAGCACTTGCAGCTTTTGGAGCCCTGGAAGGAATTTCTCCAGCTGGGGGAGTATGCAACTCATGCTAGTATGGCTTTTATGCAGCAGCTGCCAATACGCTTGACCAAATTCAAACAACAAATGTATTATTAGAATCGAAGTGGTGTTAATGTAGTCAGATCCCTACCTATGAAACTGGCACTAAATTTTCCAAGTTACTGACATATACTTGGGGTGGAGTGTTTATCTGTTGTACTTAACAATGCACTAGATTATTCCTCTTGTTCCTATTCACAATTCCTCACAGTCAAAATTTTTGCATGAAGGGAACTGCAAAGGGAGAAGCAGCCAGAAGAAAGTGTCAACTATTACTGCTTGTAGGGAAACACTTTACGGACTAAGTAAATACTGATAGTGGGAAAACTGTGGATAGAGTCATAAACACCATCTCCCTCTCTGTCCCTCCCAGTTCCCTGCTTATGTATACACATAAAAAACCACAACAAAGCAAATAGCTGACAAGATGAAAATCATCAAGATAAATCTTGAACTTGGGTTTCCCAGCAAGAGGTGCAGAAGACCACACACACATCATCTCTTGGCAAGAGGACTCGAGTATTTTCCATTGGCTTATGAGTGACAAATGGCTGAGCCATAGAAGAGCATTATTGCTGCTATCCTGTGCTGGTGAAGCAGTTTCCCAAAGGCCATGGAAGCAATGAGTGTCCAGTAACAGGACTCCCAGCAGCACAGCTCAGGCCATTCTGGGAGAAGCCTCAGAAGAGAGGCTTTGTGACAGGCTAAGTGCATCAGAAGAGAAAGAATGAGTGTGCTTGGAGTAGGATGACAGAGAAACAAATTGGCTGTGTGGCTGGATGCAACAGTCTATTATGTGCAAAATTCTGCATTCCTCGAATGTTGGGTTTGGAGTGACAGGCAAATTTAGCAAAAGAAAATGCTGTGGTTTGAGAGCTGAAATAGACAGTGTACGAAATGCATGCTTATCCCCATTGTTGGCTACAGCAATGAGCACATAGATACTTAAGTATATATGTTGGGAAATACATAGAAGTGCTTAATCTCAATGTGAATTACAAGGAAAGCGCAATTTGAAGTGCACTGGTACAAGACTTGTGAAGATGCAGAGATGACTATCCAAGTCAGAACTGGGCTGCCAGCACAATCTCGGGTTTGTGCCACAGACACACTGTGAGTTGAGCCCAGCTCGCTCTTTCTAACAGCCCATGATGTCCCTTCTCAGCGTGCTCACACGCAGGTTGGAAGCCTCGCTGTTCCATGGTGAAACCTGGTTTTTATGGACTTTTTTAATGCATTTTTTTTTCAGGAGAACTATGCAATAGTTTTAAGTCCACATTTTATTTTAGTGCAAGGTTAATTTTTTCTTTATGCAGTAATATGGATTTTTTCCCTGTCATACCTGGCTAGTGCTGACATACTACTCCCAGGCACGGCAGGAAAAATGCGACTCCGTCGCAGTCCCCGTTTCCCAAGTGCCTTCTCAGAAACCTATTTTTTCTCTCCCGCCACGGCACAGGTATTTGTTTTTCCTCTGTCGGATAACCCGATAAAGGCTAATTTAAATGGCGAGCACACCTCCAGGCGAGAACGCTTCCCGGCTCCCGGGAGCGCCGTCGGGCAGGCACGTGCCGCTCTCCTCGCCCGGCGCCTCGTGCCCGCCCGGCGCTGGAGCCGCGCCGCTCCCCGGCCCCCGGAGCCTCCGGGAAGCTC
>VZRX01014989.1:1304-40571 GCA_013398075.1 Notiomystis cincta
CCTTTGTGCGCCCTCCGGCCTCGGCCTCTCCTTTGTCTCGGTGCGGGGCCCCCCGCCGCCCGCTCCCGCAGCGGGGCAGCGCCGGCGGTGCCTCCCTTCCTCCCCTGCCTCCCTCCTCTCGGCGGACAGTAGGATCCCAGCTCCCTGCCGCCGAAAGTCCTTCCAGCACATGACCGCTCAGCAGCTCTCCCCGTGCCTTTCTTTCGGGGAAAAAAAAAAAAAAAAAAAAACAAGGGAAAAAAAAAAAAGGGGAATAGGATCGAGCTCTGCGGCGGCAGCGCCGAGCCTCCGTCCGGAGCGAAGCGCGGCTGGGGCGACAGAAGGAGACTTTGAAAAGGAGAGTTTCTCACAGCCGTCCCGGAGTTGCATCATCCGTCCTGTCAGCCCCTACCAACTGGAAAGTTGTTCGCACCCTTTCCCCTCCTGTCCCGGGGCCACCGGGGCACGCTGGCCCTGGGCCCTCTCCCGGCACCCGGGAGCCAGCGACGTTTCTGCCGGAGCTGGGACTCGCACACTCTCACGGCTCCAGACGGGACCTGGCTGGGATGGGCGTACCTTGGGGAGGAAAAGGCCATCCCAGCAGAGTCCCCCCTCAGTGCCTGCCGGGATTTCAGCAGCTGCTCCCGGCCACACTGCGGAGAGCTGCACACACCCCACTGCCTTTGCACCGAGTCTGGCTTTGGTGCACAGAGGGAAGCATCTCCTTTTCCACAGTCAACGATTTACAGCACTACACCAGGACAGGGATCTAACTCTGCAATTTTCCCGCATCTGCCATGTTGCTTCAGCATATGGCTCGTTTTCACAGCCCCCGTCTCCCTGTGCTGACTCGAGCACAGGTCACTATCCCCACGGCGAGCATCTCTTGCCACCAGTCCCTTCTGGATCCCTGCAGTGCTACAGACGCCTGTCTCGGGCTGAAAGGGGAGCAGAGACGGGCACAGAGAGCGCAATATCCCTGCTTTTAGGGTGGGTTTGGCGGAGGAGCTCCCAGGCAAGTGTGGAACAGTGAGAAGAAGGAGTGCGGGGCGGTGGGAGGGACCGCGGGCTCTGCGCCCCGGAGAAAGGGCTCATTGAAGCAGGGCCGGGCATTTGCGGCTCCCAGCGCGGCCGGCACGCACAGCAGCCGGCACTGTGCCACCAGCGCCGAGCACACAGGGCCGGGCATGCCTCTCACCCGTCTTGGTGGGCTGCTGTATCGCCCCCCTCGCTGCCCAGCAGTCCGGCACGTTCAGTCGCGCACCTTTGCTACACGTGCTGCTGCAAACCCCACTCCAGCCATGTCTGTGGTTTCCAGCAAGTTGGTTTCAAGGTTGAAGGTGTTTTTGCCGGGTCCTTCTCCAGCTCCAGCTCCAGAGGTTGGCCCCTGCCAGGCCGATGCCCATGTTTTACCCCCATGCCCAGCACTGATGTCTCTGAGTCCCATCAGTTCTCCAGGGGTGGGAGCAGCAGCTCTCCTCTCTGCTGGGTCAGGAGAAAACCACTCTCTTTGGACACCACCAAGGTGAGGGAGAGAAAAGACTGGTCTGTCCTGGCCACGATGCCTGTGTTGGTCCTGTCACCAACATTACTGTGCCCTCGCCAGGCTCTACACCCCTTCTGCACAGTGGTTTTTGGGACACGAGGAACAAGGACGGCTCCTCTGGGTCATCACAGAGAGCAGGTGGGACAGTAAAGAGTGAACAGGAGACAACCTCCTGCACCTGGAGTTCGAGAGCTCATGCAGTGGAAACAAAGTTGTTTCAGTGGTGCCTATTCATACCAGCACCCACTCCTGCTGCTGCTCCTGAGTGTAACCTCTGAGTTAGAAGGACTTTCCATTCCCAGCTTTCTCCTCCGATGGGCAGTTTCCAGGCTTCAATTTGACGAGACTTGGGACTATTCTCGGCAACTTTATAAACATCGTAGGAGGCGACTTTTTTTCCCCTCTTTTTTTTAGCTTGACTAGACATGTTTTTAACCAAAAAATACCTGCCTGGACAGGCTCCTTAGCTGCGCTGCAGGGCAAACCGAAGCTGTGCTGTGCTTGTGCCATGCCTTGGAGGACAGCCAGGACCAGGATGAAAATTGCTGGGAGATGAAAGCAAAGTGGGAAGCTCTGGTGGCACGTTTCCCAAGGCCAGCCTCAGAAGGAAGTTGGGAGCGGAAATAGTTGAAAGAGTAAATACAGAGGATTTTTTTTTCCCAGGTTGCAGACAAAGAGCAGCACAGAGAGCAGATAAGCCAGTGCTCCTTATCTCTTTGTTGTTCTGCTCCTGTGTTTTGCTGGTCCAAGTGTGCTGAGCAAAGGACCGTGGAGAGAATTACTCAGAGCAGCAGCAGCGCCAGGGGCAGCGAGCTCAGCTGCAGGTCACTGTGGGCTTCCATGGAGGGATGCATGGCAATGGATGGGGGCTGGATGGCCAGAAGGATCTCAGGCAGGGAGGGAACTCTTGCACATAGGTGCTTCATTGCCTTTCTATGTCCAGAGCTCAGTTGTTGCCCGTTGAGTCACCAGAGGAAAATGTGACTTCATCCAGTCTCACCTCCAGGTGGCTTCCCCTGGCAGCCACAGGCGTCTTTCTTTTCTGAATCTCACCTGGTGGGGGTTCAGGGCAGCCAGAGTTGGGAAATGAGAGCCCCAAGGCTTTGTGTGAGACCTCCCCTTTCCCAAAACTGAGCTGAAAACCCCTGCTCTGCTCTTCCAGTCAGGCAGTCCTGTGGAATGCCCTGCACAACGGTGACAGGAGCATCCCTTCAATCCTTCCTGTCACAGGGCCTCTGCTCTTCTCACCCCACCTGCATCACCAGTGGGAACATCCATCCCTTGAACCAACTTGCTCCAGCAGACTGTAATGATTTGGTGTCTCCATTACTGTCCAAATCCTTCCTTCTTGCTATGGCAAGGTTAAGTTAACTTGCTGGTAGTGGCAGATCTCATCTGGGCAGCTTTGCATGGGAAAAAAATTCCCAAGACCACCCAAAAAACCCCTCTGTTTCTGGCTTTGACTCATCTGGTAAAACCATAAATCCTGTTACCATCTATTCAGTGGGAATTGCAGCCATCCCTGCTGAACTGAAAAGCACTTCCAGCCTTAGGGATTGGAAAAGGCAGGGAGCAGCATCTGAGCTGTGGGTGCTGCCATCCGGGGCATCTCAGTTCAGCATTCCTGGAATTTATTCTGCTTTGCTTTGAGACGCGGAGAGCAAGAGGAGAGCCCTGGCCAGCCATGGCCTGCTGTCCCCGGGGATGATGTCCATCCATCTGTCTGCTCACACAGGTGCTTTCCCCAGGAGTGAACACTGGCAGGGCACCCTGGGGTGGCAGCAGCATCCCGGTGGTTCTCCTCATCCATCCCATCCCCGCAGAGCCCTGGAGGGGAACGTGCGGGGGACACAGAGCCCCTCTGTTCCCACTCACAAAGGGGCGCTTGTGGCTCGCACAGTGCCCCGGCCTGGCTGCGCCTCACGGGCCCCAGCAAGGAAGAGCTTTAGGATGCCAAGCGGCCCCAGGCAGCCTCACCAGGTCACCTGCATGTCCCCAGCCCCCTGGCTCAGCCCTGATGGGGCCCCTGCTCCTGTCGCCGCCACCCCGCGGGTCCCAGGCAAGACGTTTGCAGCTGGCTGTTTATTTAATGAATTATGTCTGCCCCGGTCCTGTGAATGAGGGTTTTGCCAGTGCTGCCGGACATGGTTCTCTGTGTCATCCCTGTGAATAATTCCTGGTCGGTGGCTCATTTGTGGTCAGGAAGCTGGGGGCATTAGAGGGGGAAAGCCCCGGGCTGGCCTTGCCCAGGGATTTGTCTGAAGAAGGGGTTGATGCCATCCCCTGTGCGTGCTGCGGGCAGCAAGGGGCCTGTCCCCAGCCCCAGGCAAGGGCAGGGATGCAGATCACCGTCCCTTGGGATGCCTTGACTCCCCCGGGGGCTTTGTGGATGTGATTTCTTCTCTCGGTTGCTCAAATACTCCGACAAGTCCTGTCATCGAGCGGGCACGACCGAGGAGGGGGGATCTGCGGAGTGGCTGGCGAAAGCCATCCGCCCTGGCTGCTGGCCCGTCCCCGAGGAGCGGTGTGATGACAAACTAAACTAACAGGGCTGTTAAACACACACACACACACATACACACACACACACACACACACACACACAAAGTGTGTGCCAGGGATCTTGGTGCTGCTTGCTGAAGGGGGGAGCTGAGGGACCGCTGTGGGAAGGCTCTGGGCTGCCAGGGCTCCCCAGAGTCCCTACAACCCACTAAATCCTGAGTTTCCTGGGCACGTGGGTGTGGATGTCTCTTTTTAGAAGGTTTTGCTGGAAAGGAGATGGCTGGAAGCCAAGCCTCAGGAGCTGAGTGGTTTGCTCAAGCTAGGAAATTCCTGGTCCCCAGACAGAGAGGACTGGGAACCTGACAGGCTGGGGTGCTGCCCTGGCCATGGGGCACATCCCACCTCTCCTGACCATGCTCTCTCCTTCCCAGCGGGAGGGGCATTCAGCGAGCAACACTAAAAAATGCACATTTTGGCCGAACACGACGCGGAAGAGGCTGGGACGTGACGCAATGCCTGGCAGGGCTTCCCCACTCCACACTCTGCCGAGAGTTGCAGATACCGAGGCTTGGCCAGGGCATCTCCCCCCCAGCAAGCCCTGCAGCCCCCCAAAGGATGGGGCTCTGCCTGGCTCCCCTCCTTCGCCCCAAAAGCAGGGGTGAGACAGGCTGCCAGGGTTGCGCTGGCAGAGCCAAGCCAAAGCTAAATAGACTTTCCCTGAGTCACCGAAAGTCTGGCCAAGAAAGCGGGACGAGCACACGGTGTCACCCACGTGGCCGGCCGGGCAGCAGGCACGCGAGCCAGCGGGCAGGTAGCAGGTGCCAGCAAGGCCTAGGGGTGTAAATCTGCACACTGGGGACCTGCCTCAGAGCCCGAAACAGCAGCTGTGGCCCCCAAAATCTCCATCTGGGGTGTGGGTTTGGTGCAACTCAGAGCCGTTTCCAGGAACACCCTGATTCAAGCGCTGAAGGAAAGACTGGGGGGTGTGTCTTTTCCGCTGGGCAAGGATGCCAAGTCTCCTGGTTTTGCATCCCACACCAAGCAGCTGCACCATCATTTGGTTTTTTATTCTTTTTTGGCAAAAACCTTCCCGGGAGCATTCTACTCCCCAAGAGGGACTGGCAGCAGCTGTGTTTTCTGGCCCACCGTTGTTCCTGAAAACTCTCTGGGTTTCATTTTCGAGGCTCAGCAGCTGCTGCTGCCGTGCTGGGGAAGGCGGAAGCTGCTCAGTCCTGCACTGGGGCCCTATAGCGGAGCTTCCAACCCTCCCCTTTCCAGAGGCCGAGAGCCACAATGAGCCAAAGATCAGAATGATCCAGGGGCTCCCTTGCTGCCAGCAACAGGTTTTTGCCAGTGGGGAGCAGGCAGCTGTTGGGTGGCAGGGATTGGGTTTCAGGGTGGGCAGGGGCGGCTGGTGGAAGTGTGGGAAGGGGTCCTGTCAGGCAGATATATTTTGGGAAGGAGGGGGAGAAGCCAATGGGGCATTCAGGCAGCTGCTCTTCAGGGATGGGATGGAGAAGTAGGAAGGAGCTCCTCCTTTTTTACTGCTCTTGTCAAGCCTCTGTCAGCCTCTGACCCTGCCTGCAGGGAACCATCACTATACTGAGCCTTCTTCTCCCCACAGGCAGGGCTGGCAAGGCCCTAGCCCAAGACAGCTTCCCATCGTGCAGGAGGACCTGTGTGTGTTCCCCATGGAGATCCGACGTGCGTTACCCCAGGATATCCGGGAGCTGCTGCACTGCTTGAAGATGAGGAGCAAGTACGCCGTCCTGCTGGTCTTCGTCATCAGCCTCGTCATCATTGAGAAGGAGAACAACTTCATCTCCAGGTAGGGAGATGGTTTGCAGCCTCTCTCCCCCAATCCCAAGCTCCTATTCAGCAGGAGCCCCCCAGATCCCCACTGGGATGCAGGGTGGTCCCGCTGTCCTCCAGGCTGGGCTGGGTCTCCCCGCAGGGTGTCGGACAAGCTGAAGCAGTCCCCGCAGGCACTGGCAGAGGCCAACAGCACGGAGGCCAGCCCAGAACCGGCCGAGAATGGCTCGCTGGCCTCGCTGCAGGAGCTGGACGCTGCCTTCTCCCAGCTGAGGTCCCACCTGTACAACATCACTCTGCAGCTGGCAGGTGATGGAGACCCCGGGCCACGGCGGCACGTCCTGCTGATGGCCACCACCCGCACTGGTTCTTCCTTCGTCGGAGAGTTCTTCAACCAGCAAGGCAGCATCTTCTACCTCTTCGAGCCCCTCTGGCACGTCGAGAAGACAGTGACCTTCCTGCCGGGGGGAGCCAGCGCTGTGGGCTCAGCCTTGGTTTATCGAGATGTCCTCAAGCAGCTCCTCCTCTGCGACCTCTACATCTTAGAGAACTTCATCTCACCAGCTCCTGAGGGCCACCTGACGCCCTTCTTGTTTCGGCGGGGCTCCAGCCACTCGCTCTGCGAGGAGCCCGTCTGCACGCCCAGCACCAAGAAGGTCTTTGAGAAGTACTACTGCAAGAACCGCCGCTGCGGCCCCCTCAACATCACGCTGGCGGCCGAGGCGTGCCGGCGCAAGCAGCACGTGGCCCTGAAGACGGTGCGCATCCGGCAGCTGGAGTTCCTGCAGCCGCTGGTGGAGGACCCTCGGCTGGACCTGCGCATCATCCAGCTGGTGCGGGACCCCCGCGCCGTCCTGGCCTCGCGCATGGTGGCCTTCTCCGGCAAGTACGAGACTTGGAAGAAGTGGGCGTCCGAAGGGGAGGCTCCCCTGCGCGAGGAGGAGGTGCAGCGGCTGCGGGGCAACTGCGAGAGCATCCGGGTGTCGGCGGAGCTGGGGCTGCGGCGGCCGGGCTGGCTGCGCGGCCGCTACATGCTGGTGCGCTACGAGGACGTGGCGCGGGCGCCGCTGCAGAAGGCGCGGGAGATGTACCGCTTCGCCGGGCTGCCCCTCACCGCGCAGGTGGAGGAGTGGATCGGCAAAAACACACAGGCGCCCCGCGACGGCAACGGTGTGTACTCCACGTGCAAGAACTCCTCGGAGCAGTTCGATAAGTGGCGGTTCAGCATGCCCTTCAAGCTGGCGCAGGTGGTGCAGGACGCCTGTGCCCCAGCCATGCAGCTCTTCGGCTACAAGCTGGCCAGCAGCCCCGCGGCGCTGGCCAACCGCTCCTTCAGCCTGCTGGAGGAGGCGCAGCCCGCCTGGGTCACGTAACGGCGCGGGCGGACGGCGGCGGCGCGGAACAAGGGGCTGCGGCCGTGCTCCCGGCCGGTCCGGAGACAACCTGGGGGTCCCTGCTCCCGAAAATGCTCCTCGCTGCTGCCAGATGGCAGCCCCAGGAGCTGGAGCATCCTGGCAGAGCTGGCCCCAGGGTCCTGCAGAGCCCGAATTACACAATTTCTCCAGGAATGGGGAAATGGTAAGGGTGAGGGGCAGTGGGAGCTGCACTGCATCACCAGCGCCACCTCCCCAGCTTGGGAGCTGCACTGAGGAAGAGGAGGGTGAGGGCAAGCAGAGGGGGACAGGACCAAGCACCTCTGCTTTGCCATCCTCCATGCCAGCTGGGACAGGGCAAGGACAAAACCCCTGTGGTGCCAGCAGGCACCCAGACCCCAGAGACCTTACTGGTTTAGTGCCTTCATACACCAGCACAGACTGGAAACTGCCCACAGAGCCCTGGCCGGCACTTGGGCTGCAACAAAATGAGGTGACTTAATGGTTTGGTGCTCTTCAAACTTGGTTTTGGAGGTTTGGATTTTTTTTATTTGCATACCAGGTGAATTTATTTATTTATTATGTGAAAAGGAGGGGGAGGCTGGTTAAGGACCTAAGTCCAAAAATCAGAGCAGCACAACATACCACAAAGGGACACACCCACAACAGAGGTCAGGTTTTAGCTGGAGACCACAACGTGTCCTTCTGTCTGATCCTGGGAGAGCCTCCAGGGACTGATGGGCTGTAACCCCCCCCAGCCCTCGTGCGGCAGTGACTGCAAACTTCGGTGGTGCTGAAAGGCGGTCAGACTTACTTGATTAAAAACAAAACCACCAGCACAGAGTCCAAAGCATCTCCTGTCTCCTTAGTATTGGTGGGTGTCCTCTGCCCGGGGGGAGCCCCAGAAATAGGTGCCAACAGCACTGGTGGGTGGCCAGACCTGGTAGAGGCCCAGGGAGTTTCAGGGTGTTTGCCATGTGCAAATGTTGACCCAGTGCCAAGCTGCCCCCTCCAATTCACATTTCATTAATTAAAATGCCTATTTTTAGCCCTCTTTGTAGCTCATTCTTTTTCTCCCCCAAGTATTTTGGGTTATGGCAGCCACCTGATGGAAAGTCAAGCATTTTGACGGAGAGTGGTTGTCTCCACCTCAGCCTTGCCGAGGAGCCCTGAGGGGTCCCAGCAGCCGCATGTCCCCTTCTCCCCAACTAGAGCTGCGGGCCAAAAGCAAAAATAAATAAATGAAACGAGGCGGCGGCTGGCCACAGCTGGGCTGCGCTTTGCCGGCCGGGAGGAACGCGCTGGGGCTCCGCTGAAGGGCTGCGGCTGGGCTGAGCTCACAAAAGCTGCGTTTTTGACCCAAGAGGGAGAACAGAGGCGGCATTGAGGAACGCGGGGCCGGCCGGCGGGGAGCGGTCACGCCGGAGCCCCGGGCAGCCATCCGTCCGCCCGCCCCGGCTGCGGAGGTTTTCCGAGCAGGGCCGGGCGGCATCTGGCTTCAAGGTGTGATTTCAGGGTGCTCGGTGCCAGCTGGATGGGACACGGGCACAAAACTAGGGATTTTTTGGCATACCCTCATCGCTCACAGGCGATGGAGAGCGTCGGTCTCCTCCCCGCCTCACACGCAGCTCGGCATTACAAGCAGCCCCGGGGCTGCTGAGTGAATCGGGTTTTGTTTGGAGGCTTCCTGCTGGGAAAGCAGCAGGGTCACTGAGGTCAGATGGATATTCCGCAGCTGCGCGCTGGGAAAAGCTCACGGAGCTCAGCCGGCCTGAGGGGGAGCGCGGTGGAACGCAGGTTACTGGTAAACGCCTGTGAAAAAGCACTATTAGGTTGGCTTTTGCAGAGAAAATTATTTTAAGGTAATTCTTTGTGAAACAGCATGAGAGGTGAGTAGTTACTGAGCTGCTACAGCCGAAGAGGGGACATTGGGGAATGCCCAGTATCCCCCTCCCATCCCACTGTGGGTAGAGGCGCTTCGAGGCTTGGAATGGCGGGCTCGGGGGGCAAGGACGGGCAAGCCCAGGAGCACGGCAAACAAGCGGCGAGGGAAGCGGGAGCCGGGCTGAGCCGAGGCCGGAGGGGACTGCGAGAGCCGCCCGTCCTCACCTGCGCTGCCGCAGCCCCGGCTGGCTCCAGCCCGCACTGCTAGCCAGGCATAAGCGTTTGTTCCTGGACACCCTCCAGCTTCCCGTCAAAAACGTCACAGGACAGAGAGAAAACATGCCCCCGACCCGTGCAGATTTCCGCGGGCTAATTGCTCCCATTAAACCCACGGACTCCCGCCCGGTGCCGGGCGCATCGGGAAGCCATAGGGGACACGGCTCCTTTCGAGGCTGGAGCAGCTGAATTCCCCCTGAGCTGCCTGGGGGGAGGTTTGTCCCCCCACAAGAGGGGCCTCCTGCTCACCCTGCTCTGGCTGCTGCCAGGCCTTGCCCGACTCTTTCCCTCGAGGGTGAGAGGCACGGATTTGGGAGGGAAAGCACGAGTTGGGAAAGTCATAGCAGAGACAATGCCTTGGAGCAAGGATGTACCTGCATCCACTCGGACCACACAGGAAGCCCACAACAGGAGTTGCAATGGATGCAGCCTCGCCCTTTCTCACAGACATCAATGTAATAAAAAAAAAAAAAAANTCTTTTCAAAAGATCTAAGCTTTCTGAAATAAAGCAGTACTAAAGCGTGGTTTAAAATAAGGAAATAAAAGAACCTCGACCTGCAGCTGTACTGCCTCCAGGCTCACCTCCCAGCCAGCCACAGCTGTGCTTTGGAGGAGAATTCAGGAACGTTGTGGTGATGGTAATTGTCACCAAAGAGACCTTTTCCACAAGAAGCCCAGAGCAGTGAGGGGACACATGTCCTGTGGGATAGAGCCCTCAGCCAAAACTGCTTTTCCTTGGGGTCATTGCAGGTGACACAAGATGATGTAGCACCAGTGAGAGCTTTATTAAATGATGGATGTTCCCCTCTAAATGGGATCTTTCTGGGACATGGTTCGGGAGTTGACTTTGGATAGCAGGTACATCCTTCTGTTTCTCTGCCTCCCTCTTGGAGCACTCAGGTCTGCTGGCATGGCTGGGCTTGCTGTGGAGAGGCAGTTCTTGCTTGAGGCAGAAGCTGCTGGTGCCAAGCAAGAGAGCAGTCAAGATGGTCAAGTCACTGAAATGCCACCTTAGATGCCCTGCAGTTTAACACCCAGGTGGCCCCGCTGGGCCATGGAGCCAAGCTCACCTTGGTCCAGAGAAATCCATAAAATGGCCTTTTTCCAGCCTGGCATGAGGTTTCTCCCAACCAGCCGAAGTGGTGGCTGCTCTGCCAGCTGTCCTGACCCCCTGTCCCCTTCTCCTCACTTGTTCCAGCTCCATTTAATGGGATTGGATGAGCTAATCCCCCATGTCCCTTCGCAGCACTATCAGATGGGATTTCTGCATGGGGCTGAAGGGAAGGAAATCCATCATGGCAGCAACTGCCTGCCCTCACCCAGCCCCGCTGGCTTCTGCTGGAGGCCAGATCATGGGGCTTGGTGTGGTTCTTGCAGAGGGCTGGTCCATGGCTACGGCTGCACCATCCAAACATCCAAACACCAGGTCAGTGGGGAGACCCTGGGCCAGCGAGGGACCCACGAGGGCTGCAGCACACGTGGACATTTCAGCATTAAATGACACCCTTGTTTTCTGTTGTGTTTTTCTAAGAGACTGCATGCCTGAACAGACTGCAGTTCTTGGTCTGCATCCCATATTTATCCTGTAATTACACCTTTGGACAAAGGCTGCCTGTCTGTGAGGCCCATTTTTTTAAGGACACAGTTTTATTCTATGCTCTGCTTTCACTGTAATGAAATCTGGGGGGCAAGGGGAAGAAAACTTCCCACATTGGGAGTGAAAGCTGTTCTTTCTCAAAAGCTGCCCCAAGAGCAAAGGAGCTTGTTCAAGCCCTCTCCCTTTTCCCAAAGAAACCCCAGGCACTGACATCATTTATGCTTCTCTACCACCCCACAAGGATTAATGCCACAAACCATGTTATCCCATAAAAGAAAGGTGCCACCACACTCTCAATCTGTGGGCCCTGCTGCTGCAGGAGCCAGAGAATTTCCAAGGAGATCCCTGCAATCCTTATAGCCAGGCAGCTGACAAGAATAAAGCTGATAAAGCTTCTTGTTGCACCTGCCTGGATCACAGCACAATAAGGGATGAATTCCCACAAAATGGCATTCCTGTAAAATTCCCAATGTCTGCTATCTGCTTGGCTCTGGTGGGGTAGGAAAGATCTGCATGGCACAAAACCCAAAGGCAGTTGCAGGAGCTATTTGAGCTGCGGTTTCCTCCAAGGTGAAGGACAGCCTGTGCTCCGTCTCTGCTCACCCCATGATGGGGGTTCACATGAGCCTGGCCAACCCCATTTCCCCAAAACCTGCTTTGGGATGAGTCCCAATTTGTAGGTGGCAATGGCAGGTGAGGTAGGCCTGTCAGCACAGCATGCTGAGCCTGTCAAACTCATCCTGCTGTATTGTGCAGGAAAAGAGGAGTTGGGGAGCACCTTGGCACAGATCCTGCTGTGATCCCAGGAAAAAGGAGAACAGCATTGTGGCACAGCCCTGAGGCAGAGTGGAGGGAGATCCCTGTTCCCCATGGCTCATGGATACAAAGATCACCTTAATTGCAGAGACCATTGCATTTCACCTTTGGGGTTTTCCCACCCTTTTCTAGGTGGGATCTATGACCAATTTGTGGGCTGGTACGGACAGAGACGCTGCCTATAAATACATATGACCGGTCCAGCCTGACCAAAATAGGGTGATTTTGGTGCTGTCATCCATGGGAAGCAGCTTGTCTTCTCAAGCCACTGAAAAACTGGAAATGAAAAATGAGGTTTGTTGGAGAGAGAATAAATATAAATGGGACCTTGTTGATTTCTGCTAAAAATAGATTTTTATGTATAAGGTGTAAAATGGCCAGTGTTGATGTTTAAAAGCAGCCAGGAACTGTCTGAACTGTTTTTTCCAGGTGATTCTTTGCCCTGAACTGACACGACTTCACCTTAGCTGAAGCAGGGGGGGCAACCAGCTCACCTGGGCAAAATGGGGAGCTGTGGGGCAAGCATAGGCCAGGCAGTTTGTCTAGAGCAATCCCTCATCCCTGGGAGACTCAAAATCGTCCTGCCCCTGAAGCAAAGCCTCCAGGGGCACAGCCAGCGAGCTGCAGCCACACTGGTGCCACTGGGGCTGTCACAGGACGATGTGCAGGACATGTCTGTGGGCAGAGGGAATGTGGTGTGTGAGGCTGCTGATACAGGAGAGGATTTGGGGTTTTGCAGCGATGGCAGTGAGCCAGAAACAGAGTCTTCAGCAGCTCAGGCTTGCCAGGGAGGGGTAGGGCCTTCAGCCTCAACCAGGTGGGAGAACTGCTCTCTAGAGGAGGGTGAAGGGAGAGATATTATCCCTCTTCCAGCCTGTCTGGGCTATTGCAAAGTTAGGGAGGCCAAACTGTCCTGATGATTGGGCTGGGCAGGACAAAGATGCAGAGGCTTACAGGGATTTGGGCAAGTGCAGAGCAGGGGCACTTGTGGCATCCTGAAGTCTCCCCATGTAGCACTGTTGTACCCATCCGTGGATTAATCATCCTCAGAGGGACTGGATGATGTTGGATTAAACCTGATGAGGAGAGGACTCATAGACAGGTGCATATACCCATGCTGCCTGTCTCAGAGTGACAGACTGGGGCAGGACCACCTCACAGAGGCCCTTCCCTACACCTCTTCCTTCCCACTGGACCCCTGCCATCCTGCAGGGAGCATTTGGTCCATGGGGCAGCTGTGAGGAAAAGTCCAGGGAGCCTGGAACAGGGCAGGGCAGGCCACTTGCTGCCCCAGGCCTGCCCACCTGCCTCTGCCCCACTGCCCACCAGCAGGAGACAAACCCCTCTGTGAGGCTGACCAGCTTTCACCACCTGCCTGCAGCCAGCTGGAGAAGGATCATCAAAGCATCCTATCTGCCAAACCTGAGCGCTCCCCTGTGCATGGAACGCTCCCTCTGACCATAGCTTTGGGCATTCCAAGTTTCTTCCTGTTTGTCTGGGCTTGGATGTGAGGTTTTCACAAAGGCTCCTTTTTCCCGCCCTGTTTGCACTGGGCACTCCTTTTTGTCTTGCTTATTGGTGCATCTCCAACTAACTCAGTGGCCTAGAAGGTTTTTGCCCCCCTCTTTGGAAACGTTGCTCTGATCTTCTGTTATCCAACTGGATTCACCTGAAGGTAGCCCTCATATATACCCGGAGGGGGAAAACGCCGGGTAACGGGAAATTAGCGGAGTACTCCTGGAGTAATGGATTGCTCCCAGCAGTAGGTATGTGCTGTAAAATACATGTTTTTACAATTTTGGCAGTGAATTGTGCTTTCCCAAAGCCAGCCATTGCCAGGCTCTTCCAGCAGCCTCCTCACAGAGGTACCATGCCAGCACCAGGAGAAAGACAGGGAGCACTGTTATTACCTTGGGGATATTTCCCAGCCTCTGGACATTCATAATTCCTGGATCTCCTGGCCACGACAGGTGGTTCCTTGTTTAACAGCTTTGAAGGTTTATATTGCAGAGATTAATCAAAATTTTCTCCTGTTGAAAACTTCAGCATTTCCAGCTGAGTCCTGTGTAACAAACAGCACCAACCTGCCCTGGGTGTGTTTCAGTGGAGCCATGGCCTTTCCCATCAAGGGCCTTCTCCATTCCGGCTTTATTGTTGATTGTTCCACCCCTCCCCTCCTAGCTCTCTTCCAGGCTGAAGAGCGGGGGTGCAGGAACGTCCCCTGCTCTTTTCGACCCCTTTGTCACCCTCCTTCCCCAGTCCCCGAGCCCCTCCTGTGGCCGAGGTAGGGATGGGCTGGACTTGGACACCGTGTTCCATGTCCTCACGGCCGAGCTGGCTGCACCCTCTGGCGGCAATCCTGAGTCCAGGCCCTGCTTTTCCCGGAAAATCGCTTCGTCGTCTCCCACCCACAGGGCTGAAGGGAGTTGTACTGGGAGGGGGTTTGGCACCGGGCTGTGTTCCGCTGAGGGAGGGACGAGGAGCGGGGGGGAGCAGGGGAGTGTGGGGGCAGCTCTGCCAGCTCACAGCACCGCAGTGTGTGCAGTAGTTATTTTTATCCACAGGGCCAGCAGCTATATTTATTCAGAATGCCAGGAGCCGAAAGTCTTCGGGGCAGCTTCCGTGCTGCGGAAGAACACGATCTGGATGTCCTTTATACTGTCAGCCTTCTCCACTCCCTACTCCCCTTCTCCAGGGGCCTTTGCTACCTTCTCAGCCCTTCCCTGCTCCTCTGTATGTCCCACTATCGACACCGTGGTGATGCTAAGCTTGTGTCCCTGCCCATGGTGGGGAGGCTGGAACTAGGTGGTCTCTAAGGCCCCTTCCTAACCAAACCATTCCGAGATTCTGTGATCTTCCCTCTGTCCCTCTTGCACAGCCATCTCTGGGCTCCCTTTCCTGCTCCACTCAGAGCAAACACATGTTTTCTGTGTTTAAGTTAAATATTAGGAAGAATTTCCTTCCAGAAGGGGTGATTAGACATTGGAATGGACTGCTCAGAGGTGTTTAAGGAAAGACTGAGTGCCATGGTCTGGCTGACAAGGTACTGTTTGGTCAGAGGTTGGATAGGATGATTTCAGAGGTCCCTTCCTAATTGATTCTGTAATCTTCACTTCCCTCTCCAAGGGAAGTTTCGTCGGGTGGAGTGGGCCATCCTCGGCTGCATCACTCACCCAGCCTGCAGACTTGTGAAGTTAAGAGCAGAGCCCTCGGTCTGTAAAACCCTCGGTCCCCTTCTCGCGGGGGGCTTAAGGCAGGTGGCAGGTGAGGCGCTCTGCGCTCGGGACACGCTGCTCCCCGGGCCGGAGGCATTGCCGGCCCGCAGCTCTCCCGCCCGGCAGCGCGGGGCTCTGGAAGCGCTGGGAGCCGGGCTCTGGAAGCGCTGGGAGCCCAGCTCCGCCCACAGCTCCGCCCGGGAAGGCCGTGCCCGCCCCCGGACAGCCCGCTGTGCTCCGGGAGCCCGCGGCTGTCCCGCTCGCCATGGGCTCCCGCTTGTCTCTGGACGACTCCGTGCGGGTCGTGGTGGTCGGGGGCGGCTTCGGAGGGACGGCGGCCGCCAGCCTGCTCAAGTCCCGGGCCGTCCCCTTCGTTCTGGTGGACGTGAGAGATGCTTTCCATCACAACGTGGCCGCCCTCCGGGCAGCCGTGGAGAGCGGTAAGGGCTCGGGCAGCTCCCCTGTCCCACCGGGAGCGGCGGAGGGACGCGGGGAGCCGCAGGGAACGGCGTGCTCGCACTGCCTCCTCCGCCCTGCGATGGTGAAAAATTTGATATTTTCCATCTGGAAAACAAATGCTTGGCTCCGGGAGGACCCACAGCCCGTCTGTGGTTAAGCTGATTGCACATCCGCTGGGAAAACTGAGCAAAAACTGCTTAGACCATCCCTCCTCCCCCCCCCCCCCCTTTTTTTTTTTTTTTATTTCAAGAGTTTAGAAGGTGACTAAGCTAAAAACAAGAGCAGCTGGATGGGTGAGTCAATCACTTTCTGTACCTGGCCCTTAAAATGTGGAACAGCTCAGCAGTGAGGCCCTGGATGATAAAATCCTGTCAGAGAGCTGCTCAGGCCTGTCTGGGCCCTCAGCTGGAGGCTGGGCCAGCCCCATTACTCCAGTCACTGGGGAATTTAGGGGTGAAATATCACGTTCGAGGCTGGGAACAAGCATCAAAAGGATAGCTAAAGTTTGGTCTGAGAGGCAGATTACATGAAAAAGGCTTCTGACACCCAGCCTGAAATTGCCAGGAGCATAGAAACAGTTATTGGCAAACCAGTAGAGGAGATATGAGGAGCAGAGACAAAGCCATTCAGCCAAGGGTGTCACCTGATCTGAGGCGAAGGTCCTGAAGCTCCTTGCTGGGCAGAGATAACACCCAGCAAAGGCCCAGCCCACAGTCTCAGATGCATGCCATGCTTTTGTCTAAGCAAGGACAGCATGAGGGGAGAAGAGGAGGCTGGTTGTTAGCCTCCACAGAAGATGAACTCTCCCATTGTCTCCTCTTCCCACAGGATTTGCCAAGAAGACTTTCATCTCCTACTCGGTCACCTTTGGGGACAGCTTCCGACAAGGCAAGGCTGTGGGCATAGACCCTGGGAGACAACGAGTCTTGCTCAGTGATGGTGAGGTGGGTGTTGCAATGTCTGTTTGTGGGATCACCTGCTAGTGCAGGCAGCCAGCCTTCAGCAGGGTGTGTTCCATCCTCCTGAAGAACTTGGCATCCTTCCCTGCACCATCCCTTCCAGCCAAGCTAAGTGGCCTAGAGCTGTGCTGGGATGTGGGTGTGCAGTAAGTACCCAACCCCATCTCCTGCTCAGCTGAGCTTTTATTCTTAGATCTGGATTTAGAGCTCACCAATTAACCCTGGGGCTCAGATCCTTATTTAACTGCAGGAAGAAACAAGAGCAGCATCATCATTCACTCTTTCCAGACAGAACATCTCACCTCTGTTCAGAAGAGAAATTAGTGTCTGGAACCAGCTGGCAGTGTCCAGTGTAAATACTAGGTTATTCTCTGTAAATTTAGGGTAATTTCTTTAAAACTCTCAGCTCACCTGAATGGTACTTAGCTCAGATCTTGAAGAGCAGTCACTTGGTGTCAGCTGGACCAAGTCTTTTCCTGAAGTCACTTCCTGGCAGTGGCAAGTACTCTCCTGGTTACCAGCAAGGGATGGAGATGAGGAAATGAGTGACCTAGGAGGCAACCACTGTGTTCTAGGCTGTGTTTTTAAGAGGTCTAATATCCCATTCTACCTTCTGCCCTCACAGGAGCTTTACTACTCCCATCTCATTCTTGCAACAGGCAGTGATGGGCCGTTCCCTGGGAAGTTCAACCAAGTCATTGACATGGCAAGTGCCATCCAGACCTATGAAGACATGGTTAAAGAGGTGAGGAATCAACTCCTAGGAGGTGCTGCCTGACTTTGTTCAGTCTCCCTGTCCCAGATTCTACTGTGGCTATCTGGAGCCAGCTGTGTCTCAGAGAAGGGGACACAGGGAGCAGCTGGGAGAGGAGCTCATCATGGCTTCTCTAGCACAAGGGGAAACCTGAAATGCTCAACAGTGTTACAGAGTAGGCAGGAAGAGTGCACAGGGCCCTCCTTTCTTGTTTCCTTTTAATGAGCTAAGAGGTTTATTGCTGTTGGGCCTGTGCTGTGTCCCAGAACGTTCATGGAGTGACTGAAGGTATCTAGCTTCCTGCACGTTGCAGTTCTCTTGTAACACAAATTTTCTCTCGAAGATTGAGAAATCTCAGCGCATCCTGGTAGTGGGAGGTGGTGCTGCTGGAGTGGAGATGGCTGCCGAGATCAAAACGGACCACCCGGACAAAGAGGTAGGAGCATCTTCCTCACAATTAATCTCATCCTGGTTTCCAAGACTGTTCCATGATGGTGCTGCTGGAGGTACCTCAGATGACTGCACATCTGGTTGCTGAGCTTGTAGCCAGCCACCAGCAAGGACTGTGGCACTAGGTGCCCCTTCCTTGCTTATTCTTGCAGGCATCAATTAGGGTGGAGGGAGGCCAGCTATAGCTGCTCCCACCTTGCATGCAGCAAGTCCTGTTCTGTTCCTGTGTCCCCATTGGCTGTTTTGTCCCCAACAGGTCATCCTCACTCACTCAAAAACTGCGCTGGCTGATGTGGAGCTGCTAGCCAGTGTCCGTCAGGAGGTGAAAGAGATTCTCCTCAGGAAAGGAGTCCGGCTCCTGTTAAGTATGTCCTTAATGATGCCTCTGAATACCTACAAGCTGCTCTTCCTTTAGCCAAATCATCTCCTGATGTCCTCTTTCTGACTTTTTTGGTTAAACGTGGCTCCCTCGAATTCCTGTTTCTGGGCTAGCTGGAAACCACAGCCTAGCAAAGGCTTGTGACCCAGGGCTCTCTGTTGCAACAGGTGAAAAGGTCAGCGATGTGGAGAAGCTCAGGCCAAACCAGTTCCAGAAAGACATGGTAGTAAGGACAGAGAAGGGCACCGAGGTGGTTGTTGACATGGTGGTGCTGTGCACAGGGATAAAGATTAACTCTTCTGCATATGCTGCTGCGTTTGGTAAGTGAAAAAATCCAAACCACTGGTGGGGAGAAGCAACGCAGTTCTTTGCCTCAGGGGAGTGAGGTGGGGACTGAACCATGCACAGCCTGCAGGGGTGACTACTGAAATATCAGAGGGTAATGCATTGCACGAGACTGCAGTGATTAACTACAGCAAGGCAAAAAGCATCTCTCCCTGACACATAGAAAAGAGGGGGAAAAACAACCCCTCAATTTGAGTCAATAACATCAGCAGCATTTTGGGGTCTCAGGCCACAAGTAGTAACACAAAGCTGCTTCTAAAAACCTGTTGTTTGGCAAAACAGGTGACAAAATGGCAAGTAATGGTGCTTTGAAAGTTAACAAGCACCTCCAGCTGGAAGGCTACGAGAACATCTATGCCATTGGGGACTGTGCAGATCTCAAAGAGCCCAAGATGGCCTACCATGCTGGGCTCCATGCCAACATCGTGGTGACAAATATCATCAACAGCCTGACACAGAAGCCTCTCAAAACCTATGAGCCAGGTAAGGTCAGCTCCTAGCACCTGGCCTTAGGTGTTGGGCTGCTTTTCTGCAAGGAACAGCTGTCTAACTTGCATGGGACTCCAAACTCACTGAGTTCACGGTGAAAGAACTCAGAATTGGGGTTGATTATGTCAGCTTATAGCTCAGGCTTCATCTTAGTCCTTGCCACAGTGTAGCTGTTAATTATACTGTGTCAGTCTACCACACAACTTCTCCTTTCTTCAACTAATGTCTTGATAAATCTATGGGTGGGAGTCTGCTATTCATCAAACTATTTTTCTTTTCTTAAAATTGCTTACTGTCCAATTAAATGCTGGGAATAAGATAACTTCCCTTTTCCTTCTTTCTCCCCTTAAACTATAACAAACACAAACTGAACAATGTGGTCTCAAAAATCTAGCTGGGTAATGGGTCTTCTTGTTCATGAGCACTGATGTAAACACCTACCAGAACTATGCTGAAAGCTGTTCCACATGGATGCAGGGGAGCTGAACAACAGTTGCTTCACTTACACTTCCACATCTTCTTTGCAGGGTCACTAACATTCCTGCTTTCCATGGGTAGGAATGATGGTGTAGGCCAGGTGAATGGTTACTATGTGGGACGTCTCCTGGTGACCATTGCCAAGAGCCGAGACCTGTTTGTCTCCAAGAGTTGGAAGACAATGGGGCAGACAATGCCCTCTTAGGAGGGCACCAGCAACAATCCAGCAAGAAGTACAGCAACTGGAGGAGGGTGAGGGTGCACTTCTACTGCTTGGACTGACTGATACTGTCTTCTGCAGCACCTCCTCAAGCCACCCATCACCATGACATATAAAAGGGTTGCCTACCTTGCTGTAAAGGGGAAGGAGACATTTCCCAAATGAACTGCACAGAAGTTCCCATGATAAAAAACAAGGAAGAAGTGTTTCTTTTACTCCCCTTGCTGAGAGAGCTCTGAGCAAGAAGCTTGGCTTACCTTGTAACAATAAACACTGTGGTTTTCAGAAGCTCTGTGGTTTGTTTGTTATGTGGTGTAGTTTTGTTTTTTTTTTCCCCTGGCTTTCTCTATTCTTGCTCTTCTAAGAAAGACCTGCTTCTTACAGATCTGGCATCTGCAGCTTGCAGGAGAATGGCTCACAGTGCTGCCAGGGTAATGCCTGTCTAAAACCTGGAAGGGGATATGGTAAGCCTGGAATTCAACAGAATATAATGCAGCTTTGTGTCAAAATCTCCTCAGCAGCTTTAATTACGTCACTTATAGCACTAAATGTCATCCAGAAAAGCTGTTAATTGTGATACAGCAAGCACTTAATTACAGATGCTGCTGCTTCTTTTTCTTCTCTTTTACTTTTTTTTTTCTTTTTAGGGTAAGAAATTCCCAGAACAAAATTAGGGTTTATAATAATAACCACACTCGACACATCTTTTTCTTTCTTTCTTATAAAACAAACAAAATCACCATGAAATTTTCTCAGTAATTACAGAGGTTATTGTGAGTTAAAAGCAAAACAGAAGCTCCTCATGCATCACTTCTAAAACCCTTTTCACCTCTCTGTGGGCTGAAGGCAGAAGTTTACCATCTACCCTCAAGACAGGGGAAAAGAGAGCAGAACATTTTTAAGAGCTTTCTTTAAAGTGGTGTTTGTGTGTGTGTGTGTGTGTGTGAAGAAATCATCACTACAAATCTAAAATGAGGTTACTCTTTAGAAACTTCTAAACTAAAGTAACAAAGGGCACTAAACTCCTGAAGACAGATGGTAACTCAGTTGCTTAAGGTGATAAAAATGAAGAAATCGGACTAAACCCCTCTCATCTCTAATCACAGCTCTCCATCAAGTCACAACACATCACACTACTACCACTCCCCCTCATCGTCACACTGAAAAAATAAAACCCACCTCTAATGCTTTCAATGCTACTCAAGTTTGTTGAAAAATAAAGTTTCATTTGGCTGCTGTTGCTACTTAGTGTCTAGCTTGGCCATTTCTTGCACGTAGATGCCAATGCTTTCACTGTCGAAGAGCAGAAAGTAAATGTTCTTCAAGGAGGAAGAGCTGGTGCCATCGAAATGGGTGGAAATAGCTCTGAGGGTCACCTGGGCTGCCGTCTGTTTTGGGAAGCAGTTTCTGTGTGGTTGAGGAAGAAAAGAGAGCAGGTGAGTGTTGGGCAGTGATGCTGAGAGGAACCAGCCAGAGCTGTTCCAGCCAAAGGCTGCAGAGGCAGTGCCAGCTGCAGTTTGGCAAACCCCAAGGTTTTGATAGCAATATTCACCTGCTGCTGAATTAAGTTTTCATTTGCTTTTACTTCTTATGATCACACACATTTTTTTAATTCTTGCCATTAGAATTAAACTTTTCCATGCCATGCCATTCAAAGGATGATTTTTTTTTTAAACAGAAAACTGAAAAAAAACCAACCCGAAACATCACCTACTTAGCTGACTTCCTCACTCCATCATTAAAATACTTTGCTTGGGATTCCTGTGAAAATAATTGAAATTACAAATCCAAGCCAAATTAAGCTGGAGATTCATTCATTCACTCCTCTTGATGGTAATATTCTCTAACCTACAATCACATTTATATTGAGAACCATCAAAAAAATCTGGCCCAACTGAGGTGTCCCATCTACTGCAATGTTACATCAGTTACTGTAAATAGTCCCTAAGATGGGACAGAGGAAAAAGAGAATTCACAGAACTGATACAGCATAATTCTTTATCTACCCACAAATCCAGCATTTCCTGTGCAGACATGTAGGTAGAGTAAAATGACAGCAGAACTAGAAAGTCCTATCTTATAAACTGCCCTTTTTCAGAAAATTGTGAGGTCCTTTGATAAGTGAAGTGTAAACCTGCAGCACCTGGTAAGACTTTCTCTCCTTCCTGTAAGGCAGAGAAATTGAAAGAGCAGGAGAGAGCAAAATGGAACAAAGCAGCAGAAGGATCTGCACTAAGACTAATGGTCCAAGAATGGATTATTCCACTTCTCTGCTCTTAGAAGACATGAGGTCTAGAAACCCCTTCTACTGGCATTAAAAGCTGTAGTTAATTTTTATATTAAAGACCATTAAAAACAATGTATCACATTTTGCTGACTGAAAACCATAAAGAAGAATATCTGTATATTAAAAAATGACTAAAAATTGCACTGCCCTTTTGTCCTGATCCATAAAAATATTATTTTGCTTTGAAGAGTATCTGTGTAAAAATGGCACTTTCACCTCCTGTGTATTTAGTGATGTACAGTGATTTCACTGATCAAATGCAGTTTTACTTTCATTTTATTCACTGTCAGGCCAACACAACTGGACAGTACTATGTATTCTACTCTTTGGGCACTACTACCAAAATCAGTAGATACATTTCAAATTAAATATAAGCATGTGAACTTTAACACAAAATAACAACTTCTGCAGTTAGCAGGGCTTGTCTAAGTTTACTTGTCATCAGAGACCAACAAACTGTTGATTTAAAAAGAAATTTGAAAGAAAAAAAAAAGAAAAAAGAAGAATACTTCAGATTTCTTAGTCAAGCACATTGCTACTTGCTAGAGAAAGAAATGTGTAGCTTCAAACTTGGTTTAGTAGTTTTGAAAGCAGAACTACATTTGAGAAACAGTGATTCTCTTCTGACAGAAAAGTTTTGTGTGGCAAGTCTTTTATACATCTATTTTCAGGAGGGCTTCAATGAACACCCCACATCCACGGAGCTCAGGTGGCATCACTGCTATCTGCCTTCAATATTATGCTGGTATAATCTTATTAGTACAAATCCAAGTTTAATAAGATTCCCCACATCAAAATGAAGGGACACAAATCCCGAGGTGGTGCAGAGGAATGAAAATGTCTGCCTAGCAATAGAAAACACAGAAAGCCCACTCAGCTCTCCTGTGGGTTGGCTAATTTCTCTATATAAAGGCTCTCTGGCAGTTTCATGCACACACTGCACTTCAGGCTGGATGCCTGTGGAGCAGCTCTGTGTCAGATGGCAGCAGCAGAGGCAGGGTCACAGAGCAGAGGGCACCTTTCTGTCACAGCAGCAGCTCTGACAGCCAATTCCACCTCTGCTACCGACACGAGTCCTACCTGCCACTGGGAAATGGGGGGAAAGCCACAGACTTCAACTTCTTGTCTTCTGCAGCTGTTAGGCAGTTCTTGACAGTCTCCTCGAGCTGCTCCTCACACTTGTCCGAGCCCCACTGTGGGATGTGACAGTGGATGACAAACTTGGCTGCTAGGCCGCTAGACTGAGTGAGTGCAGCTAACACAAATGAAAATACAACATTTAGTTTGGAACAGAAACCACCCTGCAACGACCTCTCAACCCAACGTACCTTCTTAACTACACCACCTCTCCAAAGAAACACATTTGGAATGAAAATGCACCACAATAGCTCACTTGCAGTCATAACCTGTCTCATCATTCCTTTTGTGATCAATCATTATTTCTTTGGAGACCAAAGAACCCAGGGCTCATTTGGTTAGCACACAGCTACTCAACAATGGTTTTGAGCTCTCTCATTCAGCACGGCCTCTGGATTTGTTTTATGCAAAGTACAAGAACCTCACCCTGAACACAGTATCAGTAATCCCCACAGACACTTCTGCAGTGCTGTCACTGAGTGCTTTGCACAAATATCCTGCATCATCATCATCATTACAGCTCCAGAGTGTTGGGGAGTAATATTTAGACCCACTTCACAGCTGTGTAATTTCAGACAAGGACATGGAAATCAAAGTTGTTTGTTGAAAGTCCCCACCAGTTATGTCCAATTAGGAATCTCAGATTAATTTTTCAGAAAGCCTAATATTTCTCCAGGGCCTGCAGAACCTACAGCATGGCACCAGTTTGCTTTTGTTGCAATTGTCACCATCAGCACTACTGAAAGTCTGAGTCTTGGTAATCTCAGGTTAAACACTCTGAAATTAGCTGTGCAGGATGGAATTAGCCCAAGGATGAAAAACCTGGATGTATTCACTAATTCTCCATCACAGAGGAATTCTGTTGCAAGCATAGAGGAATTCTGTGCTACTTAAATTTTAACCAGCTGTCTTAATAGCATAAAAGGAGTCTATCTTCTAGTTAGGTAGTCATGTTGACAGAGAAAAGTAGTTTACTTTCATTTTACAGCATATAAATTTGATTTGATACGAAAGTGAAGCAAATTATCTTGTATAAAAATTTCCCTATCATTTCAGATTATAAAACTAGGCTATTCAATTAGGAAATTTCCAAAACTAGACTATTTAAAGCATTTATTTTTTGGGTATAGAGATACTAAGCCAAATAAGGCATATTGTAACTTTTCTCCATCTGTCTTCCCAACACCTTCAATTGGTTTAATCTGTCCACAAAGGAAAGCACAATCTCAGTCCCAAACTACTCCCTGCTACAAATGTGTTAACCCTTGAAGGGAGCTCTCCTAATAAAGCAGCTGCAGTGCCTGAGCAAGTGCCCTTCTAAAAGGTGTGCCAGTTCTGCAGATCATATCCCATCTTCATCTGTGTTCAAAGCAAGGTAATTATTTGGGTTATATATTGTTCCTCAAATATGCATAAAGGAGAATAATTTATAAAGTATCACTATTTTTTCTTATGTCTCATATGTTAGGCTGAGAGCTGTTTCTGATTCTCACTGAGGCTGCAGTACAAACAGGGCAGAAAAGATACCACAAGATTTCCTTAATTTTTGGACTACCATGGACAGAGATTGCCAAAGACAGACTGATCAGTCTAAAGACAGAGTGTTCACACTACACAGGGATCATGATCTTCCTTTTTTTCCCTCCCAGCAGGCTGCCCATATCAGCAATAGCTTCAAAGAAACATTTACACCACATAAGCAAACACACATAATATCAGGAACAGATCAGAATGCCCAGAGAAAAGAACATATGAAATGAGCCATGTCCCAAAGACAGTAGAGTATTCTTTTTACCTTCAGCAACTTCCAAAGGTCCTTGAGATTTGCGAAGCTCTTTCACTGTTTCCAAGAACTCTTTCCCTCCAGCCTTTTCCAGTGCCTTGCCTGCAAGGACACAGAGATAAAGGCCTTGCCTTCAAAGTATCAGTGTAGAAAAACAAGCCTACATTATTTAAAAGAACGCTGTATGTACACTATTCTGTCTCTCTCTACCAGCAGCAGCTGATTTTTATGTTTACTACTCTGCCTAGATACAGATATAGTTTATTTTTCATGGTTTTGAAGAGCCCTGTATGCTGTTACTGGAAATTAATATAAATATCTGTAAGAATGCTATTTACTCTGACTTGTGGCTAAAATAGTGTGGAGTGAGATTTTCAGGACTCAGGTGTTCAGCCTCCAAAACGAACCCAACATACAAACCCTGCCACTTACTGAAACAAACACTGCTGGGATGCCAGTGAAGGTCTTGATGACTAAAAAAACAATGATCCAAAAGCCTGCAACTAGATTCTGTGCCCCCATGTGACTGGCTGAATAGCTTTTTACCTCCCTTCTGCTTAAATTTCCATATTTGTAGTAATAGTATTTACTTATTTCACATGAGAGTATAAGGCTTTGTACATGAGTATTTCTAAATTATGTAACATCCTACAATGATAGTCACAGTTAGGAGTGTTATTAATATATAATTTTGCAATGTAATTTTCAGATGCAAATGTAAAAATAAGCCAATAAACACCTCAACAATAATTATTTACACCTTTGCTGCTCATGTGCTTCGACAAATTATCTGTGTTTTGCTTGTCATTAAAAAAACACAAATTAGTGATTAGCCTGTTATACCTAGTCAGATCCAGCCTGATTTTCAGAAGCTGTAAGTTATATTTTATGGCCTGGGGAAGGTTCAGATGAAACAGGATGGGATCTCAGCAAGCAGCCAGTAGACCTGCTACTGTTCCAGCTCTAGATGTATTTTTTCTGCATGTACAGAGCCTCACCTATTTCCTCCTTGAGGTCTATTTCAGCAGTTGTAGGGTGAACGAGGCCTTCTACTTTCATGGAGCCAATATGGCTGATGTCACTCTGTGTCAGAGAAAGCTGAAAAATAATAATGAGGGGGGGAGGAAAAAACAAATAGTAATCTGAGTGCAAAATCAATTTCACACCAAAAAGCTGAAGTGAAAGAAGGCTGGATTCAGTCTTTCAGAGATTAGTTATTTAATTATGTTAAGTATGTGTGATTCTGACTTTTAGCTTTTAATTAATTAATTTGCACACCACTGAGATTATTTGGTGATATGCCCACAACTTGGGAACTTGCTCCAGAGGAAGTTATTGCTGGAAAACTGATGTTCTAACATCACAATTTGAAGGAAAAAAACCCTGATTTTGGAAATGCTTTGGTTTAAGAAAAAAAGCATCCTTCCCTTCATGCTAAGCCCCAGTCTGTTCTTCCTCTCAAATACCTTTTGTCCTGGCACAAGGCTTTTAGAGGACAAGATAGTGAAACCATCCCCAGGTCCATCTTCAGTTGTTGTATTTGAAGCTCCTTCTTTTTCATTGTCCTTTTGTTTGCTCTATTTGATAAAAAAAAAAAACAAACCAAGACTTCTCAAAGGAAACAAAATAGTCAACATCTAGCATTATTCAATAATGGAGAGATTTAATAACTTACTACAAATCTTATCTTCTCAGATCAATATATTACTCATAGCCTTGTAATCCCCTAAGATTATGTAACAACAGGGGTCTGTGCTGTTTATATAATGCTAAATCAGTGGTTCATGTGAAGCATTACATACATTTGTAGTCACATTCAGAGGCAGGGCACCCACACCCATCTGTAGATTTACTGACAATTAAGGTTGTATTTATATGGGTGGGCATGTGTTAGTTTATTTTTATTGCTAACAGAGCAGAACTTTATATTAAATCAAACTTAGTCACTTAGTAACTCAGTCAAATGCTCCAATTTGAAGAAAAAACAACTTTGGTATCTGAAAAACTAATGTTTAGGTCTCAGCTATTAAATTATAAAGCCTTCTTATGGCTTACTTCCAGGAGCAGCAAACCTACCAGTCCTAGAGGGCTGCAGGAACATCTCCTCACATCTCTCAATTTTTGCTTTAAGGTATGTCAAGAAGCTACCACCCCTTAACAAGTCCAAACTCTGCATGTGCACAATTCAAAGTAAGGTGGTAGGTGAGATCAATATACAGAGGCATCCAATTAAACATCCCATTAAGCAACTCTGTTTTCTTTTTAAAGGCTGTTTCTGCATATTATCAGCTATGGAACTGTATTAAAGCTGCGAGGCCTCCAGAAAAATGTGCTTAATCCAAGTTTAAAAAGTTTAAGTCAAAGCTTAATGTCATTTAGCCCTACTCTGCAGTGTTTCAAGGTGCATGCTCTGGAATGACAAACCAAGAGCATTGATCTGGGTTACTGCTTTACCAAATTAATCCATTTTGGATAATGACAGAGGATGGGCAACCTTAAGAGAAAGTGCAGTGGTCAAGTTCTGATTGATTTATTCTTCCTTTAAAAATCACTAACAACAGCACAGCTAAGAAAACATGAAACAAAGAGCTTGTCAAAATGACACTGGTGTTCCATGTCAGGACAAGTTCTCTGGCCAGTGAAAAATCTTTAACAGCAACCCAGTAACTGTACAAGGCTGAAGGCATGACATCTCTCTAGGAGAAAATGTTTTGGAACACAGCTTCCTTTATTTTAAAAGCCAGGGTTCACTGCCACAGAGTTAGTGTGGAGGTAAGGGGTTCTACACAGTTATCAAGCAAATACTGCAGAGAGTGACACAGAATCTGTACAGGCCTTGTCCTCACCTTTTTGGATGTCCTGGCCTTCGTAGACTTTGCCTTCTTCCCACTTTTTTTGTTCACCATGGATTTCCTCCCCTTCTTCTCAGGAGCAGGGGAAAGGATGGTCTCAGATTTGCCTTTGGCACCCCGTTTCTTGGCTAGAAGCTCAGGCTGAATTCTGGGCAGGACACCTCCACTTGCAATAGTCACACCTTTGAGCAACTGCAAGGAGAAGCAATGTATGGGAGCATATTACAGATCCTCTTAGTCTGCACCACCAAAAACCAATTAGGGAGAAAATCCCCAAAACCAAGGAACTTGGCAAGTGACAGCAAAGTCAGCCAACATATCCTGGAAAATTCTGTTGCTATACAATCATCCCTCCCTCTCCCAGTACTGGTCTTAGTGCAAACCTGTCCTTGGTGACTCACAAGCAGTGAATAAGGGTAAAAGAACACTCCTGCTCAGAGAAGGGCTGGATGCACATCCCTTTGGCAGGGCAACAGATGCAGTGCAAGCAAGGAAAAGCTCCAAGGACCTGCTTTGCAGAGGCAAACAACAGGAATGGGCTGTGATACCATGCAGAGGACAAAGTGTGGCTAATTCCTAAGAGACAACCCTGGATCTAAATCCCAGTTCACAGGTCACTGACCAGAAACATAGAGCTGGGAAAGGGCTGGTAGTGTTAGCATACTTTTCCTTCTCTTCTGGCCTGTTTTGAATTTTTACTCCACTGGACTGGAAACAGAGCCACATGACTTCATGGGCACCCCATTTTCATTACTTTAAGCAGTCATATTAAATTCAGGAGTATTCAAAGTGTGAATGACATCATCCATCTTCATATGGAGGAGATACTCTGATGCTAACTGAACCTTTTCAGCACCCCTGAAAAGTACAATCTGCAGCCCATGCTATATCTCTGCCCTCACTCAACAAGTCCAGCAGAAGTGATCCCACAAGTGATCCCGGGAGTCAGAGCACTGAAAACCACAGTTTGGGCAAGCAGACAAGGAAGCAGCAATAGCAGGGAGTGAGCCAGATCCCTACCCAACACGGGCCTCACAGCCAGTATAATAGAAAACACAGATTTCTACAGCTTTTGGGAAAAGGTCTTGCACATTTTCTTTAAGTATTGAATGTCCCTGAGGAAAAAGTGAAGCATCAAGCCTACTTGCCTCAACAGGACTTAGAGGCTAAGAAGAATCAAAGTTTATGTCCATAAGATTTAAGATGAGGTGTCTCAGAACCTTTGTTTTTGTTTGCTTTTATTTAAGAGGGCACAGTCTTCTGCTCCAATAACTGTGATCTCATTCATATCTCAGACTAAGCTGTTTCTAACCTTCCCTGGTAGCAGCTTCACTCAAGCCACAGCACATAACTCCTGCAACAAAATGTAAATAAGCACCTGATTCAGTTCCTCATCATTTGCAACTGCCAGGAGGATGTGTCTGGGGGCAATTCTTCCTTTCTTGTTGTCCCGTGCTGCGTTTCCTGCCAACTCCAGGATTTCGGCTGTAACACATCAAGATAAAAACCAGAAACAAAAATGCAGCTTAGGTCCATGCTGTATAACACATTTTACACTGCTTCTTAATGTCTATTCACCTTTTCAGGGATGTTTCCAGATTTAAAAGGTTCTTGCTACAGAAAGGCAGAAATCAAACCCTACTCGATGTATCTGTAAATTTAGATAAATTCATTTGTCCTTCCTAATTCCCTAAAGGAGAATATATGCTAAGCTTGGTTCACATAATTTGTTTTAAGAGTCCCAAGTCAGAACTCTCTTTCAAAAAGGCAAAAAGACCACCCCTAAAATATGTACATCAGCTGTTCAAAATTTATCAGCAGCCCTGTGACAACAGAACAGTCAAGCATGCAGTGAAATCCCCAACCTGGAACAGACAGCTCTGACAAACAGCAAGGATTCTCAGGACCAGGGAAGATGAAGACTGAGGTGCATTTGAAGAAATACTTGGAAAGCCAACACACTAGCCAGGCACTGCTGGAATTCTGCATTAAAGGGCACTGAAAATCTGTGAGAAGCTTAATTTCAGCACAAGATATGAAAAGTTTGACTCAGATGCAAGCAAAGACAACGTGAGAGCTTCAATGCATGAAATATTGATAGAAAGGTCCTTCTACATCTCTGGGAACAGGAGGTCACTTCAAAGGTAGTTTCTCTAAATTAGCAGTAACAATTATATTGTAACCCAAGTAACTGAGCTTTTCCTAATTATTACAGAAATACAGACACATCTTCCTAAGTTTATTTGGACTGTAGCAGTCAGTACAATTCATTAGCTTACATAGTTTGGCCTCTCCTCAGAAGGTATTTCTCACTGAAACACTGAGGAGGAAGGAGAAGGGAATTTTTTTTCCTCCAATTAATTATAAAAATCATATTCACACTTTGTTTCATTTTAAATGTATACAGTGTCCCTGTCGTCTGGGTTTTGGGTTTGTGTTAGCATTTTTCAATAACAGGAATATGAAATTTACAGCTAATCCATATCCTATTGATGTCTTGATGACATTCTACTCATTTTTATAAATACACAAAGAACTATAACTATTATAAAAAGAAGAACTTTCATGAAAATGTACATAATGTTTGGCTAAAATCCAAATTATTTTAACATGAAGCTCAGCTCTAGCTCATGGGAAAAATACAAGCTTTCAATTCCACTCAGTTAGAACAACAAACTTGTCTTACAGTTTTCACTAATACACAGCATACATATTATTTAACTGAATGTTGGAAATGTAAAAGCCTTTTTTAAACATTTATATGCATATTCACAGTAAAAGTTAGGGCAGGAACCTCTCAGCTCTAGCATTTCCTAGTCTGTGCTGGATATTAAAGGAGGAAACTGAAAAGACATCCAGCTATATTCACCCCCATGGGGCTGGAAGTATCAGACCCTCTCCCAGACCTCTGCCAGTGGAGCTAAGCCAGCAGCAGACAGCAGGAACAGATTCCATCCATTGTGCAGACCAGCAGAGAGCAAGAAAAGAGATCCAGGCTCCTCCAGCAGGTTTTGCAGATGTGTGCTGACAGAAGAGGAAAACTGCATTAGGGAAAAAAAAAATCCAAAAACCAACACATACTTACCTGTATGGGAACTGGAGTTCTTTCAGGTGTGCCAACAACAGGCACATCCTGCTACCTGTGTGCTCACCCCACTGCCCCAGGTTTGGGTCCTTTGGCCAGCAGCATCCTGATGGTGCACTCTTAGTCCTCTGCCTAATGTTAAGAGCAAAAAAGGCAGAACACTCAAATGCCAGCCATCCATCACAGGACACCAGGAAGAAGGGAATCCGAGGCAGAGGTGATGTATGGCAGACTGTGGAATATGTACAAAACTTACCAAAGGATGCCAAACATTTGCATAGGTAAATGATTGCCCTACCTCCTTCTAATGAAGCTTTCTACGCACACTTTCTCTAACGGTGGAGGCAAGGGCTCATAATCTTAAGAATATAAAATGGCATTCACAAAATATAATACTGGAGGCTTCAGTTTTCACATGCTCTGCTGACAATAACAGATCCCTAAAGAAACTGCTTTGCATTTCAAGTAGAAACATCTTAACAGCTGAGGTTACCTAAATTCTAGGAAGACTAGTCTGAGAATACAGGGCTCCTATACAGAACAAGTTCTCTTGGAACTGGGCATCTTGATATTATCAGCCATAAATTGGTTTTACTTTCTGCGCTCTAAGCACCAGGCATTAAGAATTACATTGAAATCTCAAATAATATTGTTTCCTGCAAGAATCAAAAATCCACAAAGATGCCTCCACATCCGAAGTTGAACTTCAAATCCAGACATCTTCAGAAGAACATAACTGTCTTCCAGCAGACACAAGCAGCAGCCAAGCTATGACCTGGATGGGATTACATCTTGTCATCCTGTGACATACAGGGAAAGAGAGGTTTCTTTAGCTGATGAATCAGCAGATTTGAAATGTCTGGGAACTAAAGCATCCTAGCCAGGCCAAAGGTTTTTGTTCAGCTGAACTTTTGTGAAGTTGGACTGCTAAGAAGGGTGCACGAGAATTACTGACAGCAAATTGGAAAGATTTCATACAGGTTATCTTGCTTTCCACCTCCCCTTCAGGAGAAGTTGTGTCAGCTCCTGTTACACTACCACATAGAAATCCACCAGTAATACCTTTACTCTGCAAAAATGTATTGATGATGGAGTCCTTGGTCCTCTATTTGCAGGTGGAAAACTATCTGCTGGATTTGTCTCTGCATGGCAGATGCACACAACAGGCAGAAGAGTATTCCAGGTGATTCCTGTGAAGGAGGAAGCCTGGTTGTGTTCTGCCCTAATTTAGAGAGGATGGCTTTCCATTGAGATCCTCCATAAGTTCCTCTGACCAGTACACTACAGACATGACTTGTGCTTCCTCATCACGGAGCATCTGTATATTCTGCCTACTTTTTGGGAAAGTGCCCTGTGGGACATTTGCAGTTGATGGTTGATTTAGGTGGTTGTGCCTGCAGTCAACTCTGTGCACACACAGAGCATGAGTCTCTTGCAAAATCCATCAATCCAATGAGACTCAGGCCAATTTTTCACAGAATTTTAACTCTGAAGCCAGTGGAACTCGACCTTTGTTCAGCAAACACAACCTTCTGGAGAAGAATTAAGCTGCAGTTTTGCAACATGATTTTCAAGCCTAAAATGTAAAACAGCATAGAGAGATTGAAAAGAAAAGTTTAGAATAGTGAGGAGATCTTCACATTAGCTGATAAGTCGAGCTAAAAGTACCTCTTCCTGAGATACACTGTGGTGATTGCTGCCATTTTCATGATGGGGTTGGTAAGGCAAAGAGCAGATTTGGGGGTGATAAAGGCTGTGAGGGGCTGCAACAATCAATCTTGCTTACAAAGGAAAAAAACCAGGGATCTAATATCTTGTGAGACAGAACACAAAGACAAACAGCAGTCTGAACTACATAAACTGGCAGTAAGAATGCTCCAGATATATATGCACCATCTGGATGATGCCAGCCACAAGGCTCAGTGCTTTGGGGCAACACAAATACAGGCCAACAACAGACTGCGCAGAGACTGTGCAACAACAGACTCACAGAGATCTGCTGGTCCATGCCAGACCCTGGAGGGATGCAGTCAGTTGGTTCTGGTCCTGTTTGACCCTCACAGCTTCATCCACCTTGCCCCTGTTCCAGCCATGACTTGCTTTCCCACAGCTGCACAGCCCAATCTCCTTTCTCTGGCACACCAAGACTTCTATCTCAGCTGCCTTTCCTGGACAGTCACCATTTCTCCTGTCTACTCAGGCTCAATATTCCTGCCCAGATTCTTCATTACCAGCACACCCTTCATTCCACCCATCCTCCTTAGCCTATTTCCTATTTTTTCAACTTACTGTCCAGCTTCCTGGCAGGATATTTGGACACTCCTCACCATTTACTCGCCTACTGGTCATCAGTCCAGCTCTCCCCCTTAGCCAGATGTACCCCTGGCTCTGTCTCTAACATCAGTATTCTTCTCCCATAACCACTGTCTCCCCACAATGTTATGATCTGGGAGTTGAGAGAGGCTGGAACATGAGATTTTAGCTGCTAAAGTCCAAGAAGTCTCTGCTGAGCATGAGTGATCTGTGTTTTATCAAAGTTAGAGCCTGGCCAAAGAGAGCAGATTTCTCTGAAGTGGCAGATACCACCCTTCCCTTTTTATAAAGCATTAAATCTCTGCTCAAACACAGAGAAGCACTCAGGAGTTTAGAGGAGAAGTTCTCATGAATGTTTTAAAATAACAAAAAAGATATGTTTGACCTGCTTCTGTGAAACAGCTAAAAAGTCACAGTCCCTTACAGCCACCCTCTCAGATTTAGCCTGAAGCAGCTCCCCTGCATGCAGCCTTTCATCCTGAGGAACCATCATTTCATAGCTGCAAGTCCAGGACAAAATAATGGCATTTGTAATACAAAGATCAGATAAGGTTAAGAAAATGTAGCAGTTTGACATAGAACACCCCCTTCGACAACATCCTTGGAAAAACCTGTTTTGTTTCTATAGGCTTCCCAAACCCAAAGACTTTCTTCACATGTAATATTAGGAATAACTAGATCAGCAAGGTTAGATGTTGCAACACTGGTTTTTTAACAGAACTCTCCACCTCTTTAATATTTCCAAGCAAAGCCCTGGGCAGAGCACAGGAACTTTGGTTTGGAAAGAACACAATCCACCAGGAATAGATGTTTGCTCAGAAACATTACTCCATTCTATCACAATTTATACAGGAGTCCTCTGCTGAACCAAGCAGCTGAAAATAGCATTCCCTTACAATTTATGTGGGCTCCCAGCCTACACCTCTGGCAATCTTCTTGCCTGATTGACTACACATTCCTTTTTTTTTCTAAAGCAAAGTGTAGGCCCACACATAATCTGCTCCTATCAGATTAATGATTTAAATTACACTGCACTTACTACCCAGGAGCAGAGCCAAGACACACATTGTTCTAGGTCAGGTAATAGGCAAACAGTGCTGACCACAACTCAGTCTGCACCACTGAAATGCTGCACATACCAGATGTGCTGCTGACAATTTATTACTGCATCTTGTAATGATTGCCACAGCTCAGAACAAGCATCTCCAAATGTTTAAATGTTTATCCTAGAAATATCTCCCTGTGGAGTAGGTGAAGAAAAAAAAGTATTTCTCTCCAGACAGAAGGTCAGCAGAGTCACAATGCAGCACATCACATTATAAAAGTTACTGTGATTTCTTCAACACCAGCAGTACTTTGTCACTCCAGCTCCAGAAGTAGCCTCAGGAAAAAAAAATGATTCTCATCCTGGAATGTAGCACCACAAACATGGAAATAGCATCAGTGTGCTATTAGGCTTCATAATAAATTTAATTTTAATAGTGAAAATGTGAAATTAGTGAAATTTAGTAGTGAGATTTCAGATTTTCTCCACACCTTTGAAAGAAAATAATGCTTTTATTGTCTGGTAGTGAGAACAAGCTTCACGTGTGAAAGAGACAGCGGTGTTTACATAAAACCTGTTGCATGGACAACCAGACTCCATGCAAGTTTCTTCATGTCACTTTGGCAATAAACACTCCTGAAACACAACTCACTTCACTAATTCCATCCAGGCTGTGACTCCTCACAGATTCTCTAATGCACCTCAGTCTTGATCTGTAACCCTGAGTAACTTGAACCAGAATCCTCTCTGCACCGTGAGTTCCAACAGTTTGCTAAAGTGCTGCTTTCCATAATTAAACTAGAAACTCAGCAGATATGATCACAGGACACTCTGAAATATTTCTATACAGAATCATAGTATGTTGTATCACCATGGGACACCTGCCCCTTCCTCAAAGTGCAATTTTAGAAAGGCAGGAAAAAGAAAACTCAGGGTGTGTGGGAAGATTTAAACCCTGGAACACTTTTTCATACACTTAGGCAAAGTAAAAGGGTTTTAAAAATTCAAAACTCCGACCTTTATATTTCATAACACTTTGACACTGTCCTGCAAGGAGAAATGCAGCCAGCAAAACAGTTTTCTCACTTAAGAAGCACAGAAGAAGTACAAGGTGGGTTTGCTTTTTTCCTCCTATCATTCAGATTTTGGTGTATCAAAAAGCCTAATTAATACCAATTTTCTCTGGGACAGAAACCACACAGATGTGACTCCTCACTCTGCAAAGCAATAAAAAATAACCCTTCCAGCTAGCGACCAAGCATGGTGCCTCTGAAGGACAGAATTTCCACCCTCAGCGTCTCCAGGAAACAAATTAACCTCCTGAGCGTTTTCAGCAAATTTGAACAAACCCTGCACTTGCAGAGCCTGCTTTTCGGAGTGTTCACCTCCCGCCCGTGGCCGAGCCCGGCTCCTGCGCGCGGCGAGCGCCGCCCGGCGCAGTTCGCGGTTTACCTGCCAGGTACTCTATGACGGCTGCCATGTACACGGGCGCTCCCACCCCGATCCGGTACTTGTAGGTGCCTTTCTTCAGGTAGCGCATCATCCTCCCCACGGGGAAAATCACCCCAGCCCTGCTCGAGCGGGACAGTTTGGACATTTTCTTCTTCCCGCTCCGCCCCGACATCTTGCAGCCTCGTGCTTCTCGATTTGCTGGTGGTTCTCAATGCCCTGCTCCAAATCCGAGGGCTGCAAGAGAAAACCAACAGGATTGATGAGAAATATCTCCATGCATTGCTGTTGCTCCAGAAGCAAAAATCCAAACCCGCCCTCAGCGCCTGTTAAAGCGCAGGCATTTTTCATTAAAAGTTGGATAATTGAAATATTTGCTATAACTTTGCTTTTGAACTGTACTGTCAATGTAGCAATATTAGGAGCAAAGAAAACAAACTCTGTTTTCTCCTTATTTTTCTGGTAACCACAAGATTACAGATAAACGGACAACAAACCCTGGAATCCGCCACTCCACTCCAAAGCTTGCATGTGGCCACAGTTACTGTCCTAGTTCTCACTCTCAGTCAAATAATGTCTGGGAAAGTTTTAACTCTGTTTACAAAAATTGGTTTTAACTACATTTTGAGAGCTGCCCTGGAGGCCAAATTATGAGCCTGGTTACTGCTCTGAAGCAAACAAGAGCAGGTCTGCCACAGATGGTATTTCTGTCAAGGAAAGCACAGTTACTTCACTCCCAGTATTCATTCACCTCAGTGGAAAAAGGAAACACAAGGAGGGAGACACTTCAAAAAACATTAGAATGACTTCAGGTGATACTGCTAAATTTTATCATAATCTTTTAATTTATCATATCAAGGATGTAAAATCAGCAGGGATCTATAAAACCTTGGCATGTCCTTGTGTATCAGCCTGACAATTTTTTCTTCCTGTATTATGTGGGCATGACAAAAAATGTTGGGAAAGATTCAACCTATCAGACAAAGACATGTCAAAATTGGTGTTGTTTATCATCCCACTACAAATTCCCTGCCAACTGCCAGCCTGGAATCACGAGTGGTGGTAACAGAGCTCAAAGGAAAGGTGAAAAGAAGTAGGGAGGCATGATAATGGTCTTTAGAGATGCACGAGGATGCTGTGAAGGTGGAGAGAGCAAGTGTTCCCTATAGCAGTGACTCTTACAGAAGCTGTAGAGCAGGGGACAGAGTGGAGCACTGGACTCAGTCAGACACCAGGTAAACTTTAGAACAAATTGAGAATGTACGACAGAAATCACTGGAGCAGCACGGGATCTGCCTTGGGACTGGAGGCCAGACAAGGTGATCTTCCAAGGTCCCTTCCTCAATGAAACTTGCCATTTGTGACAAACCCTTTATAAACTTTCAGTTTCATAATAATAACAACCCTTAAAATGTGTCCTTTTCAGTTTGTGGCAACTGACATCCAAATAATAAACCTAGGCTTGGAATTAGATTTCTAGCCATCAGAAGAGCCAGTTTCTGGAACAGCCTTCTCTTTAGAGCAACAATAACTCATTTTAAAGTGGAACTTAATAAACATATGCAGTAGGGTACAAACAGGTTCCTGCAGTGCTGACAGGACAGTTCCATCTCCCAAGAGTTCAGTCCAGCACTGAAACCCTACAGAGAGCCATGCTGAAAGAATGTACTACCTGTATCAAAATCATATTAAGCTAACCTCTCATATATTTGTTCCTACAGCATCAAATCCCAGTTGAGTGGAAATCGATGGAAAAAGGTAAACGTCAAGGGATTAGATCCACAGAAAATACCATGGTTGAACTTGATCTCTGTGATAGAAAATCAAAATATATTTGTATACAACCAACCACACTGTTCTGAGCCATGCTGCTGCATTATATAAATTTATGTTTAATTACTCACTCTGGCTTGTCCTTCTGTTGCGTCACTGAACTTTCCACCCCTGCCTACTCTTTTATTTTCCCCTTCTCTCTCACAGGAAGTCTCTGCCATTATTTACTCCCCTGTTGCCAAGCCAACTTTTGGAATGCCAAAATATTTTTCAAATGCACTGCAGGTTATGTTTGCAGGATTTTGTGAGAGCCTAAATACAAGATGTTTCAAAACTCTGCTAACACTGTCTCTGCTTTGCAACTTACATGGACCAGGGTGCACTGAGGAGCAACTAATACAACAGTGTGCTCTTGTCTTCTTTTGACCCCTACAGGAGGCAGATTTTGGGTAGAAAGTCAAGCTATGGTTAAGTCACATCAGGACCTGGACAAAGAAATATGCTGAGAAAACTCCTGTGGACCTGGACAAAGAAATCCCACAGACAGGGATCTGATTCCCTTGCAGGAAGAGGCACATGAGCTCAGGTCTGTCACACTCACCTGAACTGCAACCAACAGGTAAAGAGCTACAAGCTAAACAGCACTGTCCTAATTGTTCTCTTCTGACGACACAGCCAAGCCTCAAGGGCTTATCAGTTGAAAAGTCTACCCACACTTGTTCCCTCCCTGCCAGCTGATTCATCATCTCCATGTTTCTCCTCATGGAGTGCAGTCTCTATTTAAAAATAAACCTGTGCCACTTGTGCTAAGTCCATTCTCTCTGAGCTACAAGGGCTATGTCTATATCTAGCTGCCATGACATCAGGCTTGGGCAATTTAAAGTAATTATTTTCCTTATCCCTTAATTGGTTACAGCACACTCCCACTCTGCCATGACTCCAACATCCCTGTGTTGCTATGGAGGACTGAGTAGCTACCACATCTCACAGAGCTCTCTACAGTATGACTGCAAGCAGGGCTTTCCTCTGTTGAGTTTCACCTTCAGAGCCTGAGGCAATCGGTGACATTTTCCTTCTGCCTCCTGGAAAAATATCCGAGTCCACCTTCCACTGGACCAGGTTGCTCCAAGCTCTGTCCAGCCTGGCCTTGGACACTTCCAGGGATGTGGCAGCCACAGCTTCTCTGGGCTACCTGTACCAGGACCTCACCACCTTCACAGAGAGGAATTAAGGGAAGAGTTCCTTCATAATATCTGGTACAAATTTCTCCCTTTTTTAGATTTAAACCATTCCCTCTCATCCTGTCACTACCTGCCCATGTAAAAATTCACTCTCCTTTTTTTTCCACACTCCCCATTCAAGCACTGAAAGGCTGCAGTAAGGTCTTCCCAGAGCCTCTTCATGCTGAACATCCCCGCCTGTCTCCTGAGCAGAGGGGCTCCAGCCCTCGGAGCATCACCTTGACTCCCAAACATTCCAAGAACTCGAACCCAGCAGTCAAAGACTGAAATAAAGGAGCTGAAGGACTATCAACACACCTGGACTTCCCTCACCTCCAGCTGAAGTGCTACTAGAACAGTTAGGAGTTGACAAAGAACCCACAGACATACCTGGAGACGGCTAAGGCTGCACATTCATTTACAAACGAAATATTTGTGCAAAGTAACGCAGAAGACCTAAAGCGGGGGCTCGTTGCCCGACGGAATTGCTAAGGCACCAAAGCACAAACATAGCACTATTCAGGGGCGGGTGGGGTGTCTCCCGCACTCCAGAACCACTCGTAGAGAGCGCATTACCACTGAAAGAAGCTTCCCGGGCACCCCGAAGCCCCGGGAATCCCTGCAGAGGCAGGTCCCACTCACAAACAACAGCGGGCGACCCCTGCGGCGCCGTGCAGCTGAGAGGACGAGCCTGGGTATGGACCCACGCTGAGTTTTTGATCCCGCTGAGAGCCGCCGAGCGCGGGGGGACACGGCGGTCACCGCCGGAGCCCGCCCCGAGCCCCCTCAG